>PVKE010005528.1:0-58567 GCA_004027555.1 Craseonycteris thonglongyai
AGAGAGAGAGAGAGAGAGAGAGAGAGAGAGAAGGGGGAGGGCCCAGAGCAGTCTCCATAGCTGTATGTCATCAGTTTTTGTTTTAATTTAATTTATTTTTTAATTGTTAAATTTATTGGAGTGACAATGGTTGATAACAAATTACATAGGTTTCAGGTGTGCAATTCTACATTACATTGTCTATGTATTGTGTTATGTGCTCACCACCCAGAATCAGCTCTCTTTCCATCACCATACATTTGATGTCCCCTTCCTACTCCCCACCCCAGCTCTCCCACCCAGCTCTCCCCTTTCCCCCAGGAAACCATCAGTTTTCGACATGGTTTTGTTCCACACAGGTGGGGTGTGTGTGTGCAGGGCAGGAACTGGGCTGGGGGCCTCCCACCTGGGAAGCACACCCCAGTTGAGCATATGGGTCCACATGGGCCGGGACCAGGACTCAGTCCTCAGACCCAGGGCTGCAAAGCGAGCACTTAGCCTGCTGAGCCATCCCGGCTTCCCCCTTTCTTTTATTTCTATTACAGATTAGAGGATGATGTGATTCAATGAAGGTTCTGCCTGCACTCTTTGGGGAGGAGAGCTGCCTACCTCTGTAAGGGCCAGACCGACACATGGCTGAGCTGGCTTTATAGGACCTGGAGGAAATGCCCTAAATAGAAACCCTGGGAGACTAAAATGTGTGCTGCTTGTGTGGAAAGGAAAGTGAAAGGTGACAGGAGAACCAAAAACAAAGGAGCCTCTTTCCTCAACGTGTTCGCTGACCTGAACACGGTTGTATAAAGCAGTTCTCCCTGAACCCTAACGCCTGAGCCTATCTGACTGAACATCCAAAGGCATTTCATTATCAGCCTGTTCCCCCAAGAGCCAGTCCTCCTGGATGGCCTTGCAGACTGACATGGGAGCCTCGAGCTGTGTCCTAGGACGCGGTCCCAGAGCGCAGCACAGTGGGTGGGACGAGGTCCTGGAGCAGAAGTCGGCCAGCCTGGGGTCTGCTCTGCGCAGAGCACCTCGCAGTACCAGCTTCCAAATGGGGCTGCTTTTACTTTCCAGAAGTGGTGGACACAGCTTCGTCCCAGAGGGGCCTCTGAGGGCAGGCTGGGTGAAGCTGGGGGCAGCCACGCCCTTGCCCTTCCTCCCACTGATGACCTATGGACTCCTTCTAAAGGAACATCGTTGGCTATTCCATCCTATCCTCCTCAGTACCCTCCTCTTTGGACATACCAGTCACAAGTCCCTGTTCCCCTAGGATGAGGACTGGACTCACCCACTCCCAGACTCTTCCTCCACTCCACCTCCCACTGTCGTTCCAAGTGACCCTGACATTCACTAGAATTGCCCTTTCCTCCTCCACTCTGACCTCCCTGCTCTTCCCCAGTTCAGCTGCCCTCCAGGCCAGATCCTGGATGCCTCAAAGGTATCCCCCTCTGACATAATAGAATTGGAAATGCCCTTCCGAATACCACCTCCTTCACTGCTGTTATTCCCAGGAGAGCTGTTCCTAGACTGCCAGCTCTGTCCTCATGCCTTTGGGCCAGGTCTTAGGTCAACACCAGTCCTCCACCCTCATCTGCATCCTCTGAAATACTCGATGCTCACCGGTCCCCTTGCGACCCCCATATTCACGGAGTCACTGAGGGGCTTTATATAGTCCTCTCCCTCCACCTGCACAGCGGGCCCTGCCCTGGTCGGAGCCATCACAACATCTCTGGTCTCCAGCTCTGCCTTTTGTTTTGCCTTCATGCGCACCCCAGTCCCCCACATTTTGCAGGCTCCAGGCATGAGCTCCACTCACTGCTCCCTAAATAGGTCAGAAATGTTCATGCCATCTCCTTCTTCATTTCCTCTTAAGGGAGAAGTAGTTGCCCCTTGCTATGTGCATTTTATTTGGACCTGTGCCCCTCTGCCTTGTGTTCCATCAGTTGGTTTCATGCCTGTACCTTCCGAGTAGGAGGTGTGATCTTTGAGGACAAGGATCACTCTTACTCAACTCTCTAAGCTCAGCAGCTAGCGCAAATCCTGCTACATGGCCAATCTCAGTGAGCATGGTGTGGCCTCACATTTCCCAGATGTGCCGTCCATCAGACCTGCCCTGGGCCATGTATCAGTCCTGCCCAATCCCCACCTCGCTTCTTAGGGGAAGATGCAGTTGCCTTCTGCCAGTTCCTCCTTCCTCTGTGGGGTAAGCTGCTGGGTGGTCATTTCCATTCTGCTATAACATGAGGCTGGGCTGTGGAGGGGGCGGGAGGGGGCAGCAGGGACTGGGGAATGGCACAGAACACTGTGTGCGTGAACTGGCAGAAGCTCTGTGGGCTCACCAGCTGGTACCATGTGGGAGAGCCAAAGGAAAAGTTAGTTTTTTTCCTGCCCAAAGCTCAGAATCCAGAATGCTGTCTCGGTCTTTGGTGTTAAAGGCTTAGGAGTAAGAAGTGTCAAGGTCACCTCTGCTTCATGCCTGACAGGGAGGGGCTTTGTGGATGTCATGTGTGTGTGTTGCCAGCCACTGGGCATGTCGAGACAGCTAATAACATGCCTGCACAGCAGAGCGACGGGAAGAGTCACTGATCCAATTTGTAATTTATCTTTTGGTTTGATTCCCATGTTTTCACTTTGTTTCTGACTTGATGTATTCATCTGCTGGCTCGGTGAGTTCATGGAGCATGAATAGAAGCATTTGACTGCTCAACAGATTAGCTCACAGTTATGTGTGTGTGTTGTGTGTGTGTGCGCACTAGCATGCATACATGGAGCATCTTCCTCATGAGGAAACTTCCTTCTAGGTTGCTTTGTGAGAGTGGCAAGCAGAAAGCCAGTGGAGGGGGCTAGAGCTGGTTTAGGGAAATTCTGGGTGCACCCAGATCACAGCATACAGACCGTTGCCCTGGGGAGGTGGGGTTTTGGTTAGAGAAGAGGTAGATAGGGCTTAAATGTCTTTTCTGGATTTCAAACTCTCCTTACAGTCCTCAGGCTGAAAGAAAATATAGGAAGCATGTAGTCCAATGAATCCCATCTGACTATAAGAATCAGATATACTAATATTACTTTTTTCCCAGTTTTATTGAGATTTAATTGACATATAACATTGTATTAGTTTAAGATGTACCACATCATGATTTGATATATGTATGTATTGAGAAACGATTAGCTACAATAAGTTTAGTTAGCATCCATCACCTCACACAGTTACAATGTTTTTCTTATGATGAGAACTTTTAAGATTTACCCTCGCAGCAACTTTCAGATACACAATACACCATTGTTAACTATAGTCTTCATGTTGTACATTATATCCCGGGACTTATTTATCTTATAACTGGAAGTTTTTAGATTTTAACCCCCTTCACCCATTTACTCATTCACCTCTTTCTTCACCTCTGGCAACACC
Organism: Craseonycteris thonglongyai; assembly: GCA_004027555.1. Taxonomy (NCBI): domain Eukaryota; kingdom Metazoa; phylum Chordata; class Mammalia; order Chiroptera; family Craseonycteridae; genus Craseonycteris; species Craseonycteris thonglongyai. Next base: position 3,383 of record PVKE010005528.1, read on the forward strand.
AATCTGTTCTGTTTCTATGAGTTTCTTTTAGATTCCACACAGTGTGTTTGCCTTCTCTTTCTGACTTAATTTACTTGGCATAATGTCGTCAAGGTTAAGCCATGTCTCAAATGGCAGGATTTCCTTCTTTTTTATAGTTGAATAATATTCCATTGTGTATATACATTACTTATCATCTATCTATATCAATCTATCTATCATCATTTATCAATCATCTCTATCCATCATCTATCATCTATCTATTATCTATCTATCTATCTATCTATCTTCTATCTCTATCATCTATCTAATCTATCATCTATCTATCTATCTACCATCTAATCTATCATCTATCTTTATCTATCATCTATCTATTATCATCAATGATCATCTATCATCTATCTAGCTATCTGTCATCTATATCATCATCGTCTCATTTTCTTTATTTGTTTCTCATGTCACAAGTCATGGCTACTGTGAATAATACTGCAAAGAACATGGTGGAGCACATGTCTCTTCAAAATAGCGATTTCATTTTCTTTGGATATATAGCCTTAAGTGGAATTGCTGGATTGTATGGCAGTTCTATTTTTAATTTTTTGAGAAACTTCCGTTGTATGTACCATTTTACTCATACGATCCCACCAATAATGCATAAAGGTTCCCTTTTCTCCACATCCTCTTAAGCACTTTATTGCTTCTTTTTTTGACAATAGCCTTTCGAACAGGTACAAGTGATGGCCAAGAAATATGTGGAACAGGGAGGATACTGGAGAGGTAGGAGTACTAGTGCACACAATTTATTGTGTGAAAAAGACACGCTACCCCTGAAGAAGTTCAAGGTGTCACAATCGACTGGAAAAATCATGGCTACTGTTTTTTGGGGATATGGAGGGTATCAGACTGATTGATGACAAGGATGAGGGTATCACAACAACTGGAGAGTGCTATTCCAGTCTGCTGAAACAGTGAAAGGAATCTGTAAGGAGAAAACAAAAGGAAAATAGACCGAAGGGCTGCGGCTTTTGCACAACAACGTGCCGTGCACAAGAGCAACGCTGTGTTGGCTACTCTTCATGGCTGTGGCTTCCAAACGTTAAAGCACCCTCCTTACAGTCCAGACCTGGCTCCATTTGATTATTACTTGTTCCCAAATATAAAAAAACGTTTCAAAGGAAGAAAGTTATAGACAATGAAGAAATTAAAGCTGCAATTTCGATGGCAAAAACAACATTTTTTTTTTCCCAAGAGTATAAATAAACTTATTGAAAGATCTGAAAAGTGTATTAGGGTTAATTAAGGGGGAATATATTGAAAAGGAAAAAATCATAAACAGCTTTGTTTTTATCTTTCTTCTCCTTCATTTCACACCTTTCTTGACCACCCTTTATATGAGGTGATATAAGAGTAGCATGTGGTTTTGATTTGCATTTTCCTGATGGTTAGTGATGTTGAGCACCTTGTCATGTACTCGTTGGCCATTTGTATGCCTTCTTTGGGAAAATGTCTGTTCAGTTTCTCTGCCCATTTTTTAACTTGATTTTTATTATTAAACTGTAGGAGTCCTTTATATATTTGGGGCATTAACCTCTTATCAGGTATATGATTTGCAAATATTAATATATTCTCCAAATCCATAGGTATCCTTTTCATTTTTTTTTTGGTGGTTTTCTTTGCTGTGCAGGTGGGGTTACTTATTAAAATGGAGAGTCTTGGGGTTGTTCTCAAACCTCCTGATTTGGAATCTCTGGAGGTGGGGCCTGGAACTCTTTATTTTTAACACTGGGCTGGTCTACCATGAGCTGCCTAAGGCCACACTGCTAATGATGGCAGACCTAAGACTAGAACCTGAGTCTTCTGGCTCCATCCAGGGCATTTCCTCTTAACAGCCCAAATGTCCCTCGGGCTTAAAGCTTTGGGAAACAAAATTCATACTGGGTGCAGGAGAATGTGTTGTGTGGCTCTCTGATTCTGCAGACCACCAATTCACCTAATTTAATTAGCTCCCTCCAAGGGGGACTCAAGGGTCTGAATTCCCAGAGTGGGAAGAGATGGCTGAAATGGACCACTTGCTAGGGATGACCTGGCATCTGTCAATTCTGTCTTGGACACTAGGCGGGATTTCAGAGTCCTCTCTGGTTACCTACAGCTGCTTTCTAGATGAGCCCTGTTCTCTTGGTGAGTTAGAAAAATAGGCTTGGATTTTTTCCTGGTCTACAGCTATCCTCTTTCTTCCCTCACTTCCTCCCTCCCTCGTTCCTTCACTTCCTCCTTTGGTCTTTTCAGTTTCTTGATAATGTCCTTTGAAGCAAAAAAGTTTTCAGTTTTGATGAAGTCCAATTTATCTATTTTTAATTGTTGTATTTGCTTGTATTTAATTGTTGTATTTTTGGTACCATATGTAAAAAACTATTGCCTAATCCAAGGTCATGAAGATTTATTTATCTCTATATTTTCTTCCAAGAATTTTACTGTATTAGTATCTTTGATCCATTTTATGTTCATGTTTATATATGGCGTGAGGTAGGTTTCCAACTTTATTCTTAAACTTTAATTTAGCTGTTCCAGCACCACTTGTTGAAAAGATGATTCTCCCATTGAATTATTTGAGCAGTCTTGTTAAAAATCAATTGACAAGAATTTATTTTTAGGGAAGCCGGGATGGCTCAGTGGGTTGAGCGCCTGCACTGCAGTTGCAGGTCCTCGGATTGAGTCCCTGTGCGGATCCATATGCTGAACTGGAGTGTGCTTCCCATGTAGGAGGCCCCCTGCCAAGTTCCCTCTGGGCACGACCCCGCGCCCACCTGTGGAATGAAACTATGTTGAAAACTAATGACATATAACTAGGGAGAGTGTTCTGGGCCCTCCCCCTTCTCTCTCTCTCTCTGTCTGTCAAAAATAATAAAATAAACCTTAAAAAAATAGAACTTAGTTTTAGACTCTCAAGTCTATTCCATTGATTTATATACCAGAACCACACTGTCTTGATTACCGTGGCTTTATAATAAAATTTAAAATTGGGATATTTTCACTCTCTTTGTCCACCTTTCAGCACACACAGCACAAGTTGGGGTGTGGATTGAGTGGAAGGGCCTGACAAATGAGCTGAGGACGTATAAAGAGCAGTAGGGTGTCAGGAAGCACAAGAAACCAGGATTCGGGTGACCCTGTCCTTAACGTTTGCCCTGCCATAGCCCCGTGTAACTGTACAGTCATCTGATAGTTCTGGGTCTTTTTTTCCTATTCTGTAGAATGAAGGCTGAGCTAGTTGACTGTTTAAGGAATTTTCAGTTCTAACAGTCTAGAGGCAGGCGGGACTCAATTTCTATATGCAAAGTCTATCACAGGACTCCCTGGTTTTATAGCAAAGCAATAGTAGACTTTCACTCACTTGGATCCTAGACGTAAGGCAGAAAATGTACAAGATGATTCTGCATTATCTCGCCATACCAGATAGCAATGAAGCTGCCAAAGACTGCGAGGTCAAGTCTAAGACTCAGGAGCCAACTTGTAGAGAGGCTCTTACTGGCTCCAGATAGGACACTTTTCACATCAACAAGAATAATAAATGTGGTGGGCTGAAAGACACTATATATATATTTAAGTCTATGAGTTTATAATAATACTTAAGAAACTTCAGTGATCACAATGTCTGGGTTTTGAGATCTCTAACTGAGAGAACACCGGGTTGTCTCGTCCACCTGGTCTGGTTCCATGGCTGTGCCTCTCTAGCCTAGATCTCTCTGTGCCTGGGGTCGTTCCAGCACTTTGCTTCCAGGTGACTTTCATTGCCTCATTATTCTGTGTTCATCTATTGGGAGAGAGCATGGGTGAGCTCCAGAGTTATTGGTAGGGGTCTACAAAGCACGACTTGCTAACTGAATAAACAATGCCTCGCTCTGACATGCACTACTGCTTCCCTTTGCTTCCCAGTAAGTGGCTTCCGTAAGCTGAACAATCGTGTATTCTCTTCTGTGTGCAGGTTTTGTGATCATGTGTTTTCTCAAACATGGTCTCATGGATTTGGGGTTTTAAAAAGATGGCTTTTATGAAAGCAGTTGTGGCCACTGGGCCTACTGGGTAGGTGGTCATGGGGATGTGGACCCCCGTCCTGCTCCTCTACCACCTGCCCCCCCCACCTCAGTTTCTTTACATATAAAAACAAAATACCATATTTTCCTGCATATAAGACGACCGGGCGTATAAGACGACCCCCTAATTTTACAGTTAAAACATAGGTTTAGGCCTATATTCGCTGTATAAGACTACAGCCTCGGAAGTGGGGGGTAGTCTTATACAGCGAATATAGGCCTAAACCTATGTTTTAACTGTAAAATTAGGGGGTCGTCTTATACACCCGGTCGTCTTATACGCCGGAAAATACGGTATTGAGGAATGCACTGCTGATATATGCAACAATGTGCATTGTGCTAAGTGAGAGAAGCCAGACTCCAAAGGCCACATACTGTGTTATTTCCTTTATATGGCTTTTTGAAAAAGGCAGAAATATAGGGTCAGAAAATGGAATACTAACTCCCCAGAACAGGTAGATGGGGATAAGAAAATAACCATAAAGGGGCACCCAGTAACTTTTGGGGTGATAGAACTACTCTCTATCTTGATTTTTGGTATAAGTTGGTCAAAATTTATAATACTATATCTAAAAAGGGTGACTATTATTGTATGTAAATTATACCTCAATAAACAAAGTGTAAAATGCGTGTGAGCACACACACACGCACACGCACGCACACACACACGCACACGCACGCACACACTATCGAACCAGAACATCTCTAAGGTTCTTTTCAGCGCTAACATGCACTGATACTCTACGTGGGGTGCGTCATGAGGCAGGGCAGCTGGGATAGCCAAGGCTTTGTCTCATTTTTAAACTTTCCTTCCCTGATTCCTCTGCTCCTTCCCTCACAAGAGTCTCTCTTCGATGTATAATGGGAGAAAGAGGAAAATGGGCTTCACCTGCTTGATTGACGTCTTAGGAAGGAGGCCACGCCCTCTGTGGAGGGGCACATGCACGTGCTGCCTGCCTTATGCTCTCACCCGCCTTGCCCAGCTCCTCATCCTAAGGCTGAGGTCTGAGTTACTGGCTCAACAAGAGCTCCGAATCCAAATCCCAGTGAAGCCGCCACAGAGGCCTGTCAGGAAACTGGGATCTAGATGGAGATGTCAGGCTTCTGTTACCATTTTCTACTGGCCTGGAGGACGAGCCCCCATCCTTCTGCTCTGCTAGTCACTGAGGCCGAATGCAGGATTATTGAATGAGGCCATTCAAGTGACACACAGTGAAGGAATGAGGCACTTGCTAGGAAGAAGAAAGCAAGGGGCTTGACACAGAGAGAGAGAGACTGCTACCTGCCCAACAAACCCACAGCTTCCTGGCGGCCCTCAGGGGCCAGCCCAGGGTTCAGGGAGCTGCCCAGTGGGGTCCTGCAAACGTGTTCTGTCTGCATCACCTCTTAGAGCCTCTCTCAGATGCAGCGACAGCTATCATAATAATAGTGCCCATCTCAGGAGCGCTCACGTCGAGCCAGGCCCAGGCTAAGCCCTCTGGATTAATTCACAGCAACCCTAAGATCTCAGAAAATGTATCCCCGTTTTACAAATGTCAAAACTGGTACACAGCCTGAGGTGGGTGGCTCAGCCTGTCAATCAGGAGCTGCTTTTGGTTCACTGACAGAAGCCAGACCTCACCGGCCAGCTCCCAGGCGGAGGAAACAGCTCCCATCCTTTTAAGGGAGCAGGATCATACTAGAGCTCTGATCCAGATAGAGAGCATGCCGAGCTTCCTTTCTTACCCTGAGCCTCTTGAAAACAAGCCAGACCCTGCAGCCTCTCCTTGGCCAGGGAGGCCTGCCTCTTGGGTTACAGACCTGGAACCCCCACTGCAAGTGCTGAAGGGCTGGGGACAGGGACAGGGGCTCGCCGTCGGTAGTCCCAGTAAGAGGAGCCGGGAGTTCACGTGGGCGTTCCTGCTCAGCAAGGTGGACTGAGGGAAAGCGTCTGGCCAGAGCTCTGTGGTGGGACATGCCTCCTCCAAGCCTTGAGTTGGGGAGCTGCCATATCTCAGGAAAAGTTCTAGGATATGAGACGACCATCAGAGGCACCTATGGTCCCTGGGAGGTGGGCATACCCTTTATGCCACAAATCCCCCAAAGTATGTGGGGAGAAGGTCAGTCAGAGTGGATCTCGGACACTCGGGTGGGCAGTTCCAGACTCCCCCCTCCCGCCTGGCCCTGAAGAAGACTGTTCTTGGTGGTCAGCAGGCTCGTGCATGCACACAGTGACAGCTCGCTAAACAAAAACTCTGGCACTAAGCCAGATGGCTCAGTGGGGTGGGAGGAATTCCAGGTTCCCTGGAGGTGGTGGCCAAGGTCAAGGAGGACGGAGAAGCATGGTTCTTTTGAGGTGGGCCAGGGTCCGACAGGAGAATATGCTACAAACCTGACATTTCAGGTGCTGTGGCAGGTGTGACCTTGTGGAGCAGGAAGTCCTGCTCTGGAAGTTGGCCTAGGGGTTGGGAGACAAATTGGTTTCCATGCCAATGTGACTGAAGACCCATTCCCATGCCTCTGAGGTCATTTATACTTTCTGTGGTGACATTTCTGCCCCTGAAGCGAGCTGCTAGGTGCCAGCCCTGTCATCATAGGATTGCGGCACCATGGTTCCTTTTTACCTCATTCTCGTCTTCCTCTTGTCAGCCTGACTTCCAGGCCCTCAGAGTCCCGCTGCTTTGGCATTTGTGGGAGCTGAAACTCTCTTCTCTGTCACTCAGGAGACCAAGACTCCCCATAAGGAGCACGGGATGTATGCAGCACACGTCGATCTTAGGACGTTAGCTAAGAGCAGCACAGTATCTGGCCACTGAGGTTTGTGGTTGAACACAGACAATGGGACATAGAGACACCCCAGCCAAGGAGACCCTAGCAGTCAGAGGCTTCATCCTCTGGTGATGCCGCTGTCCCAGGACGAGTCCCATGCCCCAGAGACCTGGCTTTGCTGAGCTGGTCTGCATCCTGCCTGGCAGTGAGGGGGAAACAGGCTGCGTGTGTGTCTGAAGGAGCAGCAGCGTGAGGGATGGGGAGTGGGGATGGGGGTCGATTTTCCGATGAACCGCCAAATCAAGGAGCCACACAGAGTTAGCTGGATAACAGTGGGTTTAAGTCTTTTATTTTGTTGACTGTACCAGCAGCATGTTTGGTTTTTGGGGTCCAATCCCCAAATTCCAGAAAAATAAACGAATGCGGACCACATGCACTACACGAAGGCCATTTGATGTGTCCATGAGCATGCGGTGAATGGGCGGAGAACAGAGCCGGAGGCCTGGGCGTGGGGCAGAGCTGCCCGCCCCAGACAGCTGAGCAGCTGGCTCTGAGCCCTCATTGGGGTTTGGGAGGGTGCCAAGGCTGGGTCGTGTGACCCTGTCCCTTTATGGCACTGGGCCTCTTATTGCTACATTTGCTACTTTGCTACTTTATGGCCCCTGGGTTGTGCCCAGGGAATGCCTATCACTGGGTGGTAATGAGTAGGCTGCTGGCGTCTGCTGTTGCCATGGTTACATGAGCACAGGCCTCTCTTCAGAGGGTCCTATGAGTTATCAGGGATTCATCTGGCCACTATTGGACAATGGTGCACATGGTCCTTGCTACGCACTCAACTTGGTCAGCCCCACTGGGGGCAGGTGGCTGGTTATGGGCTCCCATCCCACCCCAGGGCTTTTGAGCTCGCAGACCTTGCAGGAACACCTCCGGTCAACACATATTGCAAGACCTCAACACCAACGACCCTCAATCCCTTCTAGCTTCTGCAAAGCTTCCCAGTGGGGGCTTTTGAAGTCCATGCATTTGAAGTGGAGCACAACGGGAGGGCTGCATTTTAGGAAAAACATCAACTTCTACAACCAGCCAAGGGGCCAGATGGGTGGCAGGCTCTGTCTGGTTCAGTGTCCTGTTGGTGAGGTAGTTTAAATATACCAGCAATTCAGCCAGGGTATGTCCCCAAGTGTTCACGGTTCCAAGAAGCAGCTCAGAGCTGTGCGAGTTCCCTCCTGCGTGCTGGTCTGTAGCTGACACTCGGCAGTGGTGGGCCTGTAGTGGGGCCGACTGACTGCACTGGGGAGCTGGGCCCTGCTGTGTCCCTGGGTATAGCAACGCCTTCCCAGGAGATCAAAGTATCCCTTTCTGGAAGGGTGGGAGCCCACTTCCCAGCCTGGACAGTTTCTGCTGGCATTTACATATGCCAACCTATTGGTGTTACTCTTCCCATGTAGACAAAGGCTCTTTCAGTCAGATGCCCAATGCCTGGTGTCTGTGTGTCTGTCCTGATGGGTGGGTGGTCACTTCTAAGGCTGTCCTAATGCTCTGGCCATTGGGCTGCTAACGTGATATTTGCCCTGTGAGCCCTCCTTGGGAAGGGTTTTGGGTCCAGAGATGGTGCCCCTTTGGGAAGCTAAGGAAGCTTCTGGAGGCAAAGGAACATGCTTTGCTATAGAACTGCCTTCAAAAGTCTAATCTAGTCTGAATTTCTAGCTGTGTAGTCCCAGCCAATGGGGAACTGGCCAAGACCAGATTTTCCAAGTGTACCTTCATTTTAAGGTCTGCACACTAGACTGACCGTGGACTGGCCAACTTGGGCGGAGCAACCCTGTTGTTAGGCACGATCTACTGGGGATCACGTAGTGGTGACAGGACTGAGCATGCCTGGTTGGGAGGTGAGATGAGGGGGTTATTGCTCTGGGTTTGAATCCCTCTGAAGCACCTTTACCTCTATTGAACCTGCTGGCTGTCCCTCTCTTCTGCATGTCCCCAAAGGTGTTTGGAAGCCTTTAGCCTGCTCCATACCAAGGCTACAGCAGGGCTCTGGGCAGGCCTTCAAGGGACCTCCAGGGTGGACCAAGTCTCAGGCCAGCATCGCTCAGAAACAGCAGCCGGGAGGGCTGGAGCAGCAACCCTGACCGGTCCACAGCCCTGGGGCAGAGCAGGAGGCAGGCCTTGGAATACTGAGGGCACAGAGGCGCCTGCCATTCGGCAACTTCCTTTGTCCACATAATCTGTGTCTTGGGGTCCACGTAGCCGGGGAGGGAGGCACTTCCTTTGGGCAATGTTGGGTGCAAAGGAACTTGAACTGCAATTCGGTTCTGATACGGGAGGTCTGTGTGAAAAGCAAGGGGACTAACAAAGGGTGGAAGAAGAAGAGGACGGGTCAGAAGACCCCACAACCTGGGCTAGGGCTTCATTTCAGTCATTGTCTCCTATCTGCCAAGTGCCAGCTTCTGTGCTGAGGTTGTGTGGTATGTCTGACGAGAAGCTGGGTCTACAGCGCCACCTCTGGAGACACGCTGAAGATGCAACGTGCTGTCTATTAGGTTGGCCAAAAAGTCATGGTGTTTTCCATAAAAGAATTGTTTTTTTACTCACAAAAAAACAAACAAAGCAAAACCAAACCCCCAATTCAAACCACAATGACTTTTTGGACAACCCAGTAATTTCCACTGTACCTTGAAGAGAGAGCAACTATTGCCAGTGGGAAACAGCTGTGGTGGTGAAGAGCCCACGAGAGTACAACCCTGACCAAGACTCCTAATGCCCATAGTGACCTCGCTGTGATGGATGGAAGCCTGGTGCCCTGGCAACAGGGTCCCATGGAATCAGACATATGACATGACATAGAGGAGGAAGTTGGAAAGGTGGTCACGGGAGCACCCAGGAAGCAAGGTTTGCAAACAAGCTGATGTTAGCTGACGCGCCTTTGGTCACCAGCTGGTGAATTTGCCTACGGGACTAAAGAAATACCAGAGGTCGCCTTTTTTGCTTCTATACTTGCTGTTTATATATTCCCAAAGGAGATTTTTCACCTCCGGCCAAAATAGGTCAAAGGAGGATAGTGACAGCAGGTGGAGAAGTCCTTAATACCACTCTGAGGGCCCATGGGAGCCACAGGATAAAGACAAGGACGAGAGCGGTAGCTACCATTTACTAAGCACCTACTATGCGTCAGAGACCTGACGCAGTGCTTTACACACATCACCTCACAGCCAAGTTGGTAGAGGAGTGTTTTAACACACACACACGAAGGGAATACAAGTGGGTCTTTGGAAGGTACTTGCAGGTGTGGCTTTCTGTCTGCTTTTCCCCTTGATGACTGGCGTTGTTGAGTGGGGTGCCTCTGTGGGCTGTCAGAGGACTATCTGGCCCTGGTCTAGTCCCTCTGTGGCTCATTTCCCTCCAGCTTCACACACCACTGAGACCTGGCCCAGCAGGAGCCCGGTCATGCGCCTCAGGACCCTGCATGGGGGGGCTGCCAGCCATGTGACCCAGGAACCCCCTCCCAGTTGGGAACCCTCCCAGCTTCCACCTGGGGCTGCCGGAGGGGAGGATCCCAGTGGGCCCTGAGTTCATGGCCATGTTTATTTTGAATAAAACATGAGGGAACAAACCAAGGAAAGGGGGTGACGACAGAATAAGTTACGAAAGGGGAAGTTTTTAGAGATGGTCACTGTTGGGCCACACACTCTTTCAGCTACACTGGCACTTCTTCTGGTTTCGGACCCTTGAGACACTGGATGGGACCAGAGGGCAGCCACCACGTCTGTGGGGACTTCTTCAGAAGTTGGCCTCTCAGGGGTTGAGAGAACTTGAGGGGCAGCTGCCCCCAAGGTTGCTCAGTGTGGACGAAGTGCTTGGGACATGTTGCATGAGGAAGGGTGGCCACAGAGCTGGGCGGAGGCAGGAGGCGGTGGGGACACAGTGGCTATAACTGTGGTGAGTGCTGTCGGTGCACCACCGAGAGGGTGGGGAGAGGGGGTGGGACATGGATGTGCTCAGGGCCAGCTGGTCTTTCTTGCCTTTACTGGACAGCATGGTCCCCGCCCCCCCCACCGACCGTGGGACGAGTGATGATAATGAGTGTCATCTCAAGTGACAGCCACAATGCCCCACCAGATGTTCTCCCCTGAAGAGGTAGGGACAAGGACCTCCTAGGGAACGGGGTGTCGGCACACAACTGTACAAGGAAGAGAGGGTTGTAAACAGGGGCCCCTACCGGCCGACCCCAGGCTCTGAGAACTGTCTCCCCTCTCACCCGCCGAGTCTGCCCACAGTGCCCTTCGTTGCCCTCACTCTTTCTCTTTCACAGTGACCAAGTGTCCCCGTAAGGAAACTCTGTCCGAGGAAGTGGAGTGCCGCCTGTGGCCCGCGTGGTCCTCGGGGCCCGGCCCAGGGCTGGGGACGGTCAGGAGGACTGCATCAGGCCCGTGAGGCGCTTGCCCGCCAGCGACTTTCCCTGCAGAGACAGGCGACAGAGAGGCACGCACAGTGCAAACACACACACACAGGGACAGAGACAGAGAGCCAGACAGGTGAGTTAATTGCTGCAAGGGCTACGGAGTCCACAGGACTAGCGAACCGACCCCTTTGATCTCTGGGTTTGGGAGCCTTAACCGCAGACAGCTGGAAAAACCAGGCACCTGGGGCAGGTTCGGGAAGGCGGGTCTGTTGCCGGCGTTCCCTTTGGGGTGGGGGGATTGTATTGACCCCAAACCAGGCATTTCAGCTCTGAGGTAGAGCACCCCTTAAAGCCTGTGGGCTGTCCCTGAACTTGGTTTCATTCAAGCAAGGAAGGAGAAGGTGGATTGGGGAGTAAGTAGTAAGATCAGGGAGGGTGGGTAGACCGACATAGATGCTGGCGAAGGATCTGGATGATTAGAAACCAATGAATTAACTTGTAGTCTTACAAATGCAGAAGACCTACAAGTCCTGTGTGAAATGCAGGCCAGACCCACAGGCTTTGGGACTGTGAAGGGGGTATTCCTGGTACCGTGGACCCTGGGTTGGTGAACAGGTGTTCTGCAGGCCCTGGGGCAGTGTGTGTGTGTGTGGGGGGGCGTCTCCTATGGTCCCGGCGCCCCTCTGCAGCACTCAGGGCCTCCACTTCCGGACTTCCACACACCCTGTCCTTACAACCTGTGTAGCCATTCATAGGTAGCAGTTCTTAAACACTAAGAACGTGAACTGGGCCACGAGGCCTGGTGCATGAGGCACAGGGGGCCTGAGAGAGGTCGACCATTCACATGCCCAGGAGGGAGGTGACTGAGGGGCCCCCGATGTGGGCACTGAGGGGAGAGATGGGGAAGACGAGCGAGGCTCAGGGGCTCTGCTGAGTTCCCGGGCTGTGGTCTATGGCCACATTCTGCTCCCCTCTTCACAAATCTATAGCGTCGCACAGGGGTCCGGAGGAGAGTGTGGCTGGACCCAAGCATATTGCATGCTGTGTCTGAGAAAACACTTAGAACCCATCACGCTATTGACAGGGGCTCGGTGACACCATTGCCATCTGCGAGGGGCAGCACACGCTCCCTTGTCAGCACGGGTGGCGGCGCTGGTGATGGGAGAGTGAGGGCCAGCCGTTTCTCATGTTCATTTCCAAGGGGTGTGTGCGTGAGGGCTCATCTTGCTTCCTGGGCTTGGCTGCATGGAGGCTGGATGTAATTAAAAAATTGATCCTGCTTGTGAAGCCTGGTGGGGTGCTCAATAAACCTGCTGATGGGCGAACTGATGGATACTGGGCACATCTGACAAACGAACAGCATGGACTGGGAGTCTGCTGGATGCAGGACATGTCACCGGGCTTAGCACTCTGTGGAGGGACATGCCAGCATCACCTTGAGAATTTGATGGCAGCATGGGAACTGGTCCGGAAGGGAAGTGCGCTCTGGAGCTATTGCAAAGTCTGCATCTACCTCCCTCGGTGCCTTTGTTCCCTTTCACCATCATCACTTCCTTTCACTCTTCATGTTCACTAGTGAGACACACTTTCATTTTTTTCTCCCCATCTTCTACACACACACACGCCTGCAAGCACGAAATCTCCCCATGCCCAACCTTATCTGAATCTTCAAACACATGGCACTTAGCCTGCAGCAGGGTACGTTTATACTGGGCTAAGGACTTTTTACTCAGGTTTTTTTTTAATCCTAGAGGGTTACAGTGTCAGTCTTTGCAAATCACGAGAAGCAGGTGGCTACTCTGAGGAGAGCGGCTAAGGCACAAGGGTAGCTGGTAGCCAGCAGAGGCTGACCTTGGAGGACGCCCTCCAGCGCTGGATTCTAAGGCGCACACGTAGCGGCTGTGCTCCTTGACTGCCCTTTCTTAGATGGAGCTGGAGGCATTTGTCACTCAGTTGGTTCACCTGGGATTGTGCCTTCTCGTAGCAGGCCTGAAGGCAGGAAGCGTGCGTGCACACTCTTCCCTGGGGAAACGTGGAGCTGCTGAGTCTAGGGGACTCCCGGAGCTCTGACAAGCCCCCTCCACCCCCTGTGTCGCATCATCCTTACTCACAGGAAAGGCACCAAGGTGTTTTGCTTTCCTCTTGGTGTCCCTTATCACTGCGGTAACCACACACCAAATACTGGCTCCCCTCCACCATCCCTCCTCCACCAGGGCCACAAGTCACACATTGTGTCCCCAGATATATGTATACGTTCCAGGTTTGCCCTACATGGCATTCGGGGCTCTGATTTAGCCGGTGGATGTGAAAAAAACATCACTAAAGTTTCTAACAGCCTGCTGCCAGTGTGTATATGAAAAGCCCAGAGACAAAGAGGTGAGGTTTACCAGGCATCCAACCCTCATTACAGCCTCTTCCTCCTGATGGAGGTCATTTTGGCCCGAGAGGGGGCTGTGGGTTGAGGAGGTGGGAGACTATTTCTGGAGGATTGTGTGACTATTTGTTTTAGCTGAGTTGGACCCTGAGGCCCCCCATTCTCCTGACCTCCCCGCTCTATAGAGTGGGCTGGGCTGGCTTGGAGGCACTAATTAATCTCTTCCTGCCGAAATCCTGGAGCTCAGCTTCCCAGCGCTGACTCCAAGGACCCGTGGCCCATCAATCCTGCCCTTCCCCTTCCCCCAGCTGCTTCTCATTCTCCGGACTTGAGGGGCCGGGCCGCAGCTGACCAGTCCAGAGAACACACCCTGAGATTGTTCCCAACCTCTCAGCAACCCAGGCGCTACTCCTCGGCACGTCTGCCTTCCTCTCCCCGCCCCTGAGCTCACGTTCACCAAAGGCCAATTCTGCTGCTAAAGGAGGTCACACGGGTTCAGGTGGGCTGGAGCAAGGCGGGTGGGGGGCGGTGGAGGGGCAGCAGCCCAGCTGTGATCTGTCTTCTCTGCAGTGACCTCCTGGGTGAGGCTGGATGGTGGTTACTCATGCAAGACGCGGGCAGGGCCAGATGCCTGGCCTCGGGCTTGGGGGAAGAAATCCAACAATCACACTGGCTCAGCGGCTGCCTCCTTTCTGAAGAGCTGAGGTTCCCGTAGTTTTCAGGGATCAAAGTGAAATGTGACAGCAGAGGCTACCTGTGTTCAGAGAGGAGCTGCCCTGAGGTCCATGCTGCTAGGGGCTTGCTGGGAGCTCCTGAGCCACCTACGCTGCCCAGAGAGAGGAGAGCAATCGTCCTCCTCCTCTTGACTCGCATCCCTGCCTCCAGTTTGGATGGTTCTGTAGGAAACACTTAGAAAGGGGAGGGGTAGTTCCAGCTCTGCCTGCCATCTTGCAGAGTTACAGGAGAAGCTGTTGTTTCAGGGTGTGAATGCGTGATGTTTCTCAAGGCTGGCCAGTGGGGAACGCATCATGGTGCCAGGAAACTGCAGCCAGCTCAGCCTGAAGCCTTGGCGTAGCTGAGCGAAGCAGCTGAAGGTGGTTGAAAATGCTATTAGCAGGCAGCCTTTGTCCGAGTGAAAAAATATACAGTGATTAAGAACTGAGCTGCAGAAAGTACATTCCAGAGACATCAAAGCTTTGCATACAGACAAAGCACTTCTCACCTTCGAGACATTTGGCAAAGGTTAAGCCAATGGAATTTGGGATCCTTCATTTTCCTGAACCACGGGCTCAATGCTGGACTCACAAACACCCACGCGTTCAACCCCCAGCCTCCACCCTGACTAATCATTTCAGCTCCGTGGCCATCTTGACGGCTGGAAGCCTGCAAGAGGCTGGCCATGGAATCCTTTGTTTCTAAAAGGCACGGCGCGGAAGGAATAGCTCGCTCCCTTTTGTGCAGTGCTTTAAGGAAAGTGAGCATGCTGCTTGACATGCTGGGGCAGTGTGCATGACACCTGTAGGTATTCACCGACAAACATGCACGATCGGGTTCCCAAGACCTGGCGCCGTCTACTTACCTGGGAGACTGATGCTAAACGCTTAGGGTGGGAGCAGGGCTGTGGCATCAGATGGCATATGGGGGGCCGCGGAGCCAAGCACTAGGGGCTCAGGCAGGACCCATTTCAACGCTAAGGGGCTACAGACATCTGAGCTGCTGATGAGATTCTTGGACTGATTCGCTCAGATGACCTAAGACCACAGATACAGATCTCAAGTCCACCAAGTCTAAATCCACGCTACTATGGGGATAGAAATGAACTGTGGTTGCATCTGCAGGAGAGAGACCAAATAAATTGGAGAGGGGCATAGAGGAACTTTCTAGAATGATGGGGCATAGGCTACCCTGGGGCATACATTTGTCAAATTCATTAAAGCACACATTTCAGATCTGTTCATTTTGCCATATGTAATTAGACCTCAAAAGAAAAAAAAAAAAAGATTAGAAAAAATTCCCAGCTATCCCATCTTGCTTTGAAATTTCCCATTCCTCACTCTTCTTCAATTGCTGTCCCAGCAACTTGGCCTTTTAGCTAAATTCTGTGATTCCCCTTGGTACGTAAGAAACCAGCTTGCTCTGTTAGGGGAACTAGGACTCGCAACACAACTCGCTTGGAATGCTATTTCTAGTCTCCACTCACCCACACTGATGACCTTGTGCCACACAGGCGTTTGTCACCCTTGCTAATGAAAAATGCTGTTTTGTTGAACAGGGCTCACCCTCAGGGAGCTCAGCAGGCAAGAGGTGGGAGCCCCCAGGGATGAGCTGTCCTCGAAAGATCACTGAGGAGCGGATGATGCTCAAGGTCGTGAATGAGGCGCACATGAGGAGTCACAGTCCTGAAGGTGCTGCTGAGGAGAGCAGTCAGGAGCCTGAGAGCCAGGGAAAGCGAAGGGCCTGACTTGAGTTCGGCAAGAAGGGGAGCAGCCAAGGACCAGCCTGCCTCCTTCACTGGGTGCCTCCCCTGGAGGTGGGTGGCCCTGACGTCCCTTCTCCACTGAGCAAAGCACAGAAATGAGCTCAAAAGGGGGCATGGACATGCTGTGGCATCTCCTTGCTCGATGATGTTTAAGACAGGGGAGAGGGTGCCATTGGCTGGGGACAGTGTAGAGGTCTGAGCAGCTCTCAGAGATGAAGGAAAATCCATATTGAATACAGAACAGCTTCAATGACCCTTTTCAACTCTCGATCTCTCATCCCCTCCATTGAACTTGGCGAGGCAAGGTGGGACTATGGAATGGGAAACTCAGGTTATGGGACAATGCAAAGGGTCCACACTACTAGCCCCCAGCAGAGCTGAGCCGGAGTGCGTGGGCACATGGGCAGGCTGTTCCTGGCATTCTCCCTCTTCAGGAGTGGCGGGCAGGAGCCCGGTGACAAGACCCATTCCTGGGGTCTGTGTTACTCCCAGGTCCTCGCCAAGCTTTCTGATCTCTCTCAGGAGCTCAAGGGCATTGTATTTGGCTTTCAAATATTCTCTATATTCCACTTTTAAAAAATAAGATACCACACACATACAACACCACCCAAATAAAACAAAATCAGGAGATAGGTGAACACTGAATTAATTAAAAAAAAGTTCACTGGCCGAAGAATTAATAAACATTCATGTACAGGTAAACCCGTTCAAGAGGAATATGATCAAAATAAAAACAATGGATTCTTCTGCAACAACCCACTGTCCTATGTAAAACAAATCAAGCAGGTTTTGTCACATCAATGGAAGGTCTATGGAATCTTCCACCTTCTGAAAGCACTGCCCACAGAACGTCCCTGGGACCATACGCAAGGTCAGACTCCTGCTGTATGGGCAAGTACCCGTGCAATGTTTTTCTCAAACAGATTGCAATTTAGAAAAGGTGCATGGCCGGCCTCCTGTCTGAACTACTTGTGAAAGCACCAGCCTCGCCCCTGACCTCGCCAACGCTTCCTCGTTGAATCTCTTAGCCCTGCCCACTGGGTGGTCAGTAGCTCATGCATCCTCCCTTCCCAAGTGCCCTCCTCTTCAGCTTGCCCAGACCTCTCTGGTGGCAGGGTGGGGAGGGGCCCCTGGCCAAGGACACAGGTGAGCTGCCAAGGACAGTTACGACCAGTAACTGTGCTCAGTACACGTTGCAGACCTTGGCGCCGATGCCCACACTGCCCTGGCTGGTTGGGTAGGACCTGAACCCCACTGGCCAGATGAGGACACCGGCTCCAGCAGACCCGGAGCCACGTGCCTGCGGGCATGCAGCTGGTCAGTGGTGGAGCTGAGCGGGTCGGTCTGCCTGGTCCATACACTGTCTACCTGGTACGTGACCATCCCTCGCAAGGCAAGAGGCAGAACTCAGGGACTGAGGACCCCTCCGTGTCCACTCTCACCAGCGACCTCTCTGGGCTGCTCAGGGTGATCTCAGCCTCACTGAGAAAGAAGCTCCGGCTCTTGGGCATGCGTGAGACCCTTTCGGCCCTCCTGCCCTCCCTGAGGGGCTTCCCCTCAGCTTATCTGGGGCCCCTGAGAAAGAGAAGGTGCCACCTTCTGGCGAACAAGCCTGGCGAAGTGAGCCTTTGGCAACTGCGCTGAGCCGGGGTACAGCTCCCCATGACTTGGTGCCCGTGGCCTTAAAGTGGTGGCTTCTGGACAGGCCAGGGGAAGCCAGTGCTTCTGTGTGCAGGTTCCTCTGGGGTCTCCATAGCAACCGTCCCAGAGAAGAGAGAAACACGTGTGATGTTGGCCTTGCTAAGGAGGGCTGGGCAGAGCTGCCTGTCCCTAATTAGGACCAAGTGCCTGAGCCAGGGGGTCCCAGCCAGGTTGGGGAAGCCCCTCTGGGAGGTGCTCCTGGCAGCTCTGATGCCTGCTTCCCAGGGCTCTTTGCAAAGGACAGCTTCTGCCTGCTAGTTTGGGTGGGTGGTGCGAGGCCGCTTTTCCTGGTCTCCAGCAGGGCAGCCACGGACCAATCTGGAACCAGGCAGCCATGCCAGGAGTGACAAGAACGTAGCAGCTGTGCCCGACACTCGGGCACCAGGCCCAGGCCCAGACGGCCCGGCCTCCTTTCTATGTTGTGCGTCTGCACTTTCTTGCTGCCTTTTCTCCTGGTGCCGGAGCAATGCCGCCTTTCTCTTTCTGGATCTTTCTCAGCTCCTCTCTCTACTTCTGACTGAACAACGCAGAGGCTCTTTCTACCCTCGGCGTGCAGACGTTCTTGGTGGACTCCGGGCAGGCTGCTTGCCTGGAAGGCCCTGCAGTGGCAGGCCTTCCTGTAACCTCTTCCTCTCTTCCTCCTCCCCAGATGTGCTTTGGCATCTCAGCTCTGCTTCACTCCAAATTAAGCCAAGGTCAAAAGACTCAAGAATACAGGGACATGGCCGTGTTGCTATTGGCAACAACTTGACGCTACTTGTTTTCCCATCCAGGACGTTCCAATGACCCCTGACCCCAGGGGAGAGTGTTGCTGCCCTTTAGTGGATGAGTCTGTGAGAGGAACACGTGCTTGGTGGTGTGTGTGCTTCTCCTCAGGACCCACCAGGACGCTTACTTCACTCTCCTCAGGGCACATCTCATCTGCAAATACGCTCACCTAAAACACGTGCACTGGCTGGGGTCCTGAGAGAGCGCTGAAGGAGGCACACGCAGGCAACGTGCTGGCCACCTGCCCCCAGCTCCCAGAAGCATGGTCTTTCTGTGACTGTCCATGCGCCTTTGGCCACATCGCAAAGAGCGCCAGCTTGTTGCTCTGTCCTCCCTCCCTCCAGGAAGGCGGTCCCGCAGACATGTATTAGATGTGTGTTTCTAACCTGAAACAGTGCAGCAGGGACGGTCTCTGGATAGAAACTTGGGCCAGGAGGACTCCTAGCCATGGAGAACCTACTTCCTTTCCTCCACACCCTTTTCACGTGTTGCTGGGACGTTTTGGTCCCTGTGGGGCAGTGGATGAGTGGCGGCCCAGCCTTCTCCCCGGCAGAGCTTCTTCCGATTAGAACCAACTATATAGAGTGTGAGACTGCCAAGTTTCCCACCGGACCTGGCCTTGGGCCACGGAGGAGGGGTATGAAAGCGGTGTCCAGGAGCTGAAGCCCAAAGATGCTGCTGTTAGATTTAAACGCATCGTCCAAGATGGTGGGCATTTCTGTCCTGCTCTGTGAGGACTCCGGGAGAAGCGAGTCATAGGATCAATCCCTAAAGATGTTACTTGTAATTGCCTCTGGGACAAGGGACTCATCTCAATGTCGTTTCTGAACCCCTTAGCTCCTTGTTTCTTAGCAAGAACAAACTATAGGTGCAAAAAAAGAAAAAATGGGCAGGAAAAACGAGGGCACCGAAACATGGGAGCCACTGTGCATGGAACGAGGTGTGGCAGAGACAAGGCCACGGACAGACAGACCATCTCCTCCAGATTTTGGAGCACCTCCTGTGCAGAAGGATCCCAGAGAAGGTTAGAGAGTGTGGACGCCGGGGTCACTCACCCACTGCTGGAAGGAAGCCACCTCGGGGGTGAAATGCAGCGGCCATTCTGACTCTGCGCCAGCAGCACTAGGCAATTGTGTTTTTAGGAAGGGAAGTGAAGAAGAACTTATGCAGCTGAAACCATGAAGACCTGTGGCTTTAGGGGAGCCCCTGCCCAGACACGCACACGGCTGCGGCGGGCGTGCAGCGCATGCGTGGAGGACGTGCCGTTCTGCAGCGTATGCCACACACGTAGCATACACTGAGCACGAAGGCGTCTGTCAGGCAGGCAGCACATGCACTGGGTGTGCCGCTGTGCACACGTTCACGTGCATGCTCACACTGCAGGCATGCACGGAAGCACCTCATGCACGGGGAATAAGCAACCATGGGATGGGCTGCAGCGCTTTCACACCAGGCTCCTAAGATGCCTTCCTTGGGCAAACACTGCAAACTTAAAGCATTTACCGTAAGATACAGACGGAAAATGTGAATTCTCCCCAGGAAAAAGCCCTCCACGTGGGTGGGAATGACCTCCCCGCTTCTGTTTCTGTCAACACTACAGGCAGGAGGAGTGTGTACCCCGGGGGTCTGGTGTATTGGGATTGCAGAGCAGCCCCTGCCACCTGCTCCTGATTCCTCCTCTCACAGCCCCATCTTGCAGTGCGTGGCTCTGGGGATCTGGCAGGTGGAACAACGGGGCTTGCTGAGGCTGTATAGCTCCAGGCAGCTCCAGGCTGAGAGGCGGGCTTCCTGCGGATGAGGCTCGTGCTGTGTGGAGCACATCTAGAGGACTGGATTTCGTGGGGAAGAACCAGTTCTGACCTGAGCCCGGAGGCAGCAGGTGTCTTAGAGTCCTGCACTGAGTAGGGGGCAAATGCCAGATCCTGACAATGCACATACGCCACGTTTCCCTGGTGGCTCTGTCCACTTCCCAGCACCACACCGTGAGCGCCCTACAGCTCCCACGACCTGCCAGACAGTGCTTAGGGGCCCTGGGAAATTGGCCACAGGGCAGACGCTGGCCTGCTGGGCACCATGGCCCCCCTGTTCCCAGAGAAAGTGGATAACCGACTCTCTGGGTCGACCTTAAAAATAAGCCAACACTAATAGCTGCCATTTCTTGAGTAGTCCATTGAGCTGGTCACTGTAATGTATTGTCATATATGAAATACACACCTACCTGTCCTCCACTGCAAAATAAATGTAGTGATACCCACCTCACAGAATGTGACTAGAAATTAAATAAGGCAATAAGAGCTCAGCATGGGCTGCAGATCACATCGTTAAGAATGAAACTAATCACACAAAGCTATGCTTGAGCACATACATTACACACACTGCGCTAGGCACCTTGGGTATTTTCCCCATGTAATTATTTACTCTTAGCTCTCTTTACAGATGAGAAAACTGAGGCTTAGAGGAGCTGCCCGTGCCACCCAGCCAAGGGGTACAGCTGGAGTAGAATGAAAGACCCTCTCAGGCCAAGCTCAGCATGATGCGGACGCCCACGCATAACACGGTGAGCCCCCAAGAAATGGCAGCCACTGCTGTCACATCCTCATGTAGGGCCAACAGCCACTCCACGCAGTAGGCTTTGTCACACCCACTGGGCAAGTGAGCAACTTGCCAGGGTCTTATTCCAGTATCAGGTGGGGAAATGCGATTCAACTGGGGCCGCCCACCTCTAACTCAACCCACTTCTCTACACTCTGGTGGGCACAAAAGGGCCGTTGTTCTCAGCGGGCAAAGCCAGTAGGTTGTCCCCAGAAGGGGATGAGAATGCAGCCGGGGAAAAGTTGCGGCCAGGCTTTCGCCAGCATTTCACCCTGAGTGGTTGGTGGTGCACGGTCACACCCCGCATGGCTGGTGACTGACAGCATATGGAGCATCTGGACGGCTTAGGGCGGGCAGCCTCGAGGGGCCCATCAGAGCCTCTCAAACACACTTCGGCCAGGGCAGGATGCACCTGGCTGTGCCTCATCCGTGCGATCCAGGGGAGTATGGAAAGAAACGGACCCTGTCACCAAACCTCAGCGAAGACTTTGAAGGGCAAGTCGGGGCTCTGCTGGCCACCACTCCACCCCCACATCTCCCTGGTGATCCTTCTCATAGTGTCCCTAGAAACAATTCAGGAACGCCACGCCGATGGCAAGAGTGTGCACATGATGGGCCCTGCAGCTGCATCATTACCAAGGCAACCTCCATCCAACACATGGCCATGGGACAGTGATCACTCACACATGCAACGGCTGCCTTCTCCACTTGTTTAGGATTATGGGTGCCCCCGAACCTTTCCATATCATCCAGGGGAGAGAACCCAGCAGAATTTCCTCACTGAGTTTGCAGCTCCAGCTCCATGTCCCAACGCAACCTGCTGCGATGCTAAGGCCAGGCCCTCTGTCCTTGCTGGACAGTCTGTCTTTCTCCATCAGGCACGGGCGTGCAGGTGCACCAGGCTCTTGGTGGGAGTGTGAAAGGCCAGGCAGGGGGCAGGGTGAAAAACGGTTCTCCACCCCCGAGAAAAAGAATGGGTGCACTTGGACCCCCATATTCCTCTCTGCTCTACCGCTTACATCCAGTTATGCCTGACAGTTTTAAAGGACGGAGAGAATATAATAACACTCTTCAGCTTTTACAAACATGTCTTATTAAAACGTGGCTGGCTTTTCTGAGATCACCGTGTTTAATGAGAGGCCTCAAAGTATTTGCAAGCAAAGGATAAGAGGAAAAAAGCGATAATCACCACGATCATACAATCCTAGGATGAGTTGAAAGCCGCCCTAGCAAAGCCCAAGAGAGAGGAGAGAGGGTCCTTTGCAACCAGGCTGGTCCCCGGGACAGCTGGAAAGAAGGTGGCCGGAGAGTCCTCCCCTTCGCCTGAGTGGGGTGTAGATGGGCCCAGGAGGAGGCGCACAGGGAGGGTAGTTTCTCCTCGGTCTAAGGCCTCTGGGGGCATGTTCTGCTCTGGGTCAGGCTGACTGGCTTTTGGTGCCAGCTTGCCCACCTGGGGTCTGCCACTGACTTTAGCATCTTTTCTGCTCTCAACAGAACAGCTCTTCTGGATGGGAATGACGACAGGCCACGCTTTCTCCAGGGCAGAGCCAGGGCACCCCCGCACCTGCCCACCCCAGCTGTGCTCAGTTCAACTGCACCTCAGCCGCATAGCCTCCCTGGGCCGACGGCCTCCTATGTCCTCTGCTCGCTGACCTCCCTTCAGGCGTTCAGGGAGGGAGTCCTGTTGCCCGGAGCTCAGCAGCAGTAGCAGCAGCAGCAGCAGGATTGGCTTTAAAACCACCAGACAAAGACCCAAAAGGCAACCAGACAGTAATTCCACTCCGTGACAGTTCCCTTCGCTTGGACCGCATCATCATTGGCTTTTTCTCCCTCAAGGAAGACTCTCTTCTGACCCTTGGATCCCTTTGCTCAGTCTCAGCAAACTCCCTCCACAGGATCCGTTCGCATTGCTCATGGCTTATTTAGAAACCACAGAACAAAATGCCGCGGGACCCATTTAACACTCGTCTAAGGCCTTGGAGGGTGTCAGTCAGAAGAGGTGGTAGAACCCAGTGCAGACACCCACTCTACCATATCCTTGGCCATTCAGCCTCTGTGGGTTTCTGGGGTGCTCTCTGGGCACAGGCCACTGTTGGGAAGCTGCTACTGTTAGAATGTGTGCCGAGAGAGGGGCCCTCCCGTGTCTTTCCCCCATTTGTTCTAGCTCGGTCTGGAACAACCAAGAAATGTCCACTCACTCTGGAAGACAAACACAAGTTTATCTCGAAATGGTTATCGAGTCTCCTTAGGGGCTAAACATCTTTGCCTACTTCAGTCTCAGCTGATGTGGCTTTCAGATTCCCGTTATTGCTTTTGAATTGTCTCTAGACTGTCAAAGTTCCTGATACAATGTGGGGGCTTAGAACCAACCCAGTCCAGAGCCACCCAGAAGGCAGTGAAATACTTCTCTGCCTTCTGACCATGTCACTTCTGTTGTTGCAGTCTAAAGTTGTTGTTTTTCATGTGAACACACCCTATTTTGCTTATTTTAAGCTTGCAGTCAACTACAACCCCAGAATTTTCTTCCTTGAATTGAAGTGAAGGCCTCACAGGCCATCCTGTAGCTATGAGACTGAATTCTCGTCTAACATGACTTTCATCTGGTTAAATTTTATCTAGGGGAAGCCGGGATGGCTCAGTGGGTTACTGGTAAGTGCTCACTTTGAAGTGCCAGGGACCCAGGACCGAATCCTGGCCCCAGCGGCCCGTGCGGACCCATGTGCTGAACTGGGGAGTGCCCCCAGTTCGGTTCTCTCTCTGTCTCTCTCACTCTCTCCCTGTCAAAAACAATAAAAAAAATTTTTCATCTAGTTGTTTTTGACCCATCACGCCCCCTGAAGGAGATACTTTTTAAATATAATTACATAACATACCAAGGGAAACATAGCTCCCAGGTTTGGGTCTTTGATATGATTGGTATGTGGATCTCTTCATCCAAGTCATCAAAAAGGATGCTGGATACAACAGGGCTGTGACAGGAGCCTTGTGGCCACAACCAGAAAGTGTCATTGCCAGTGACACAGATCTACGAATCTGCGCTCTCCTCAGCCATTGAGACACTGAATATACTTGTACATAATTATGGGCAAACAGAGGGAACAAAGGTGAGGGGGAGAGGGGCGGAAACAGACATGATTTGCAACCTCAGTGCACTAAGCTCAGGTCACAAATAAGCACTGTCTGGAGCAGGGGCTACATTTCGAAGGCCACCCACCCGCGGTAGGCCAGGCTGCCCAGAAGGGCATGGGAAGGGCCTGGCAGATAGCACACCCAGGAGACCCACTCCTGTCTGAGGCCATGGGGCCAGTGCTCAGGCCCAAATGCTTTGACCATGACTAGGGCTCAGGAGAACCACCACCATTTGGACCCTGTCACTGCTGGGGTGGCTACACACTCCCAACTCTGTCCACGTTGCCCTCCACTAGGGAGCCATCAAACAAACACTCAAAGGGTCTTTCTTTCCTTAGCCTGTGGGTAACATCACTAAACTGAAAATCTGGTGGCTCTCGGCTCTTCTCGGCTCCTCGAGGTGTCCCATTGAGCATCCTGCCTCATTGCGATGTCTTACAGGTTGTTCCTACATCTGGATTTGTATCCCACCCTCCTTCCCAAACTCAGTTTCAATCAAAGATATTCATTTGCTGCTTAATGAAAAGGGAAGACTCTGAGATTTTTCTACCTGGAGCTCATTTGGGGTAACACCATGGTGGTCTCACTTCTCAGCCTTCAAAATCCTTAGACCTTGAGCTCTCTAACTTCTAACTCTCCAGTCTGGTTGCAGACAAAATTGGGTCTCTTTTCCCTGCCCTTGACTTTGGCAGCTTTGTCCCTTTCCTAAGTTCCTGCTGTTGCAAAGCCTGACTAGCGCCTGGAGGTTTCTCTCTCCCGCCTTTTGAATGGTACCGCTGCTCTTGACAGGACAGAGGAGGATTCTGTCCTCTGTTCCCGGATGCCCTGCATTTCCCACTGTCCATCCTGCTGAGGGCCCACAGTCACCTTCCCTCTCTGCCTTCTCACTGGACAGATGGGAGCCCATGTGTGGCTGCCTGCGGACAGGTGCCAGCAGTTTGGCTGGACAAGTGACAAGGAACAGGCTGAAATCCCACAACCTCATCAGCCACTTCTAAAGTGAGAGCTCCTTCTAGAAGGACGTTGTTCCTGAGTGGGGGTGGGGGTGGGGTGGAGGCTGGGAGGAAGGCTGTCTTATGGCAAAGGGCCGCAGGTCACCTCCCGAAATAGATTCCCACCTGACACACACACACACACACACACACACACACACACACACACACACACACACACACACACACACAGAATTTGCCCCCGGCCTGCCTTATGCAGACTGGCAGGGGATGCGAGTTGGATCTGAGTCAGGGCTGTAAACACGCAGCTGTGCCTTTTGCCTCAGAGGACTTTGATTTCCACTTGACTGCCAGGCACAGTGGGGACTGGGGAAGGCCGGAGAGGGGCTTGGTGGGGGGAGAGGCAGGGATCCGCCCTGCAATGCCTGACGTGCCCCAAGAGTCCCCACGCGAGGGGGACTGAGTCACTGCTGCTTTCTTTCTCTTTGAGTGGCACTGTACAGGGAGGGTGTTTTGGGGTGCTTTTGATGGACAGGCTGAATCATCAGCTGCAATAGCTAGGGAGGAGGATCAGTTTTCCTTCCAAAAAGTGGCAGGGTCTGGGGCTGAGTTTCTCAAAGGGCTGAGTTTGACAACCTCTGACTCTCCTGGGTTTTGGGAAGACTCACCATCTCCCACCATGGAGAATCACTTCATCACTTTGTCTTCCCTGTATCCCAGCAAGCCAAGCTGATTTGGTGGTCTTATATCTTACAGTTTGTTTATAAAAAATACAGGGTCTGACAATGAAGTTCGTGGCCTTGCCACCATATGCTTATGATGGCAGCACTGTATGAACAACTAGGTAAGGTTTTATAACCTTGGTATGTCAGTGTCTCACAGCTGTGTTAAGTTTTGACACGAGGTGGTGTCTTCCTGAGTAGTATTCATCATGGTTTTTTCTTATTTTTGTGTGTTGTCACAAGAATGTCAGAGCTTGAGTTCACCAAGACCTTTTGGAGAAGCAAGACCATGTTTTGGGCTGTGTTGTCACTGGTGATGAAATACGGGGGTACCAATACAACCCTGAAACAAAGTGTCAAAGTGCACAATGGAAGTCAGTCAATTCTCCATGACCAAAAAGTTCCCTCAGTCCAAATCAAGAGTCAAAATGATGTTGCTAAGCATTTTTGACATCAGAGGGATTGTTCATTATGAACAAGTACCAATTGGACAAATAGTCAATCAAGTTGACTATTTGGAAGTGCTGAAAAGGCTGCATAAAAAAGTTATATGAAAATGACCTGAACTTTTTGCCAATAACTCATGACTCTTGCATCATGACAATGCACCAGCTCACATAGCACTGTCTGTGAGGGAATTTTTAGCCAGTAAACAAATAACTGTATTGGAACACCCCACCCTACTCACCTGATCTGGCCCCCAGTGACTTTTTTCTTTCTCAGCAGATAAAGAAAATATTGAAAGGAAGTCATTTTGATGACATTCGAGACATCAAGGGTGATAGGACAATAGCTCTGATGGCCATTCTAGAAAAAGAGTTCCAACATTGTTTTGACCAGGCACTGGCGTCAGTGCATAGCTTCCCAAGGGGAGTACCTCAAAGGTCACCATAGTGACATTCAGCAATGAGGCATGTAGCATTTTTTCTAGAACAAGTTCACAAACTTAATTGTCAGACCTCATAGTCATGTTCATTTTTCAGCTACAAAATTATAACATTAAATATGCTTTTTCAAATGTCCCTGGGAGCCCCCATGAAGAGAGGCTAGAGACCAGAGGGCTGACCACTGACTAAATCGACATGGACTCACTAAAGTCCTTTTGCTCAGCTCTAAGGGAGGACAGGGGCAAGCTGGCCCGCAGTTCTCCAGGGACCAGAAGTGTGGTGGCAGGGGAGCAGCAGAGGGATGCTGAGGCCCCCAGATGCTCGCACGTCATTCCTTCTGATGCCTCACAATGTGCTGTGATGTGGCAGCATCCGCATTGGCATCCACTCTGCCCCCACCTCCCTGCACACAGCCAGCCTCCCGGAAGGGCAGGGACTGCAGACCCGGCAGAGATGTGTGCATAGCTCAGAACTCTCAGGATGGGGAGGCGCACAGACCTGTAGACATGAGCAGCTGAGAACGTTCAGAGAGATGATCTAGTCCGGCTATGGCACAAAGGAGAAAAGCAGCACCCAGAGAGGGCTATAATTTGCCAGAGGTCACACAGCTAGCAAGCTGAGGCTGGAAGCAGGAGCCATTCTGCATGGGGGCTGCTGAGGAGTTTCACAGTCTCAGAAGTCCTGGCTCCCCAAAGAGGCAGATTTTCATGCTTTCCCTCCCACTACTGCTGCGCACATCCACCTCCACTTCCAGGCAGGCCCGGGTCTCATGGCCTCCAGATCTAAGGGATCTGTGACAGGAGAGGCTGGCAGGGGCCTGAGGACTGTCTGCAATCAACACCACCCCTGTGTAAAAAATTTTAGCCAATCATGTTGCTGGAGGTCCACAAGTGACTTTTCAACCAAAGGCTAAGCCCTCGGGGGGCTCAGCTGGGTGTGGGTATTTGAGAGCTCACTGCAGCAGAGGGCTCGGCTGAGGGGGAGGAGAAAGCAACCTCTTCTGGGAAGGAGCTGCTAATGCCAGGTTGGCTGAACCCCCTGGTTATCTGCCCTCTGCCTCGCCTGCCAGCAGCCTCTGCGGTCCACTTCCCGTTCAGCACCTGCACCCAGAGCAGGGGGCTTCTTCCTGCAGATTGCCCGGAAGGGGCCGACTTTTTAGCTCTCATTAGCTGTTGGCCGGGATGGGAGGAAAAGGAGAGGGAGGGAGGGGCAGTGGGGGGAGGGTGGGTGACAGCTGGCTCCCAGGGCTTCCTGGTCTCCATGTGACTTTCCTGCTGCATTCCTTGGCAGGCAGAACAGAAACGCCTGTCTCAGAGATGCACATGCCAAGGATGGCTCCACCCGGGTCCTTGCTGTCTTAATTCTAAGGAGCACCTTGACAAAGCTCAGCTGTGATGTTCTCTCAGGAGGGGCATGAACACACCTGGTCCTCCTCCCGCTTTCCTCTGGGGCCTCGAACACCGGCTCAGGCACCAGCAACCCCATTTTCCACGTTTAGAGCCCAACGACACAATGCTTGACCGCATATCCCCAGAGATTTGCTTCGTGCATTGAAATTCTGGGGGACTCAGGACGAGGCTTCCATTGGAAGGAGAAGCTCACGTGGCACTGCCTCTGCTGGGGGTTGCAAGACTCCTTCTGCACCCAAACGAGCATGGCCCTAGCAGCTGCCCTGAACTGCATCAAAGTCCCCCCTGGGAGCTCCTGCAAAGGGGGCACCTGCCACCTTCCACAGCGAATCCTTCCATGTCCTGACACACCCAAGACTTGGAAAGAACAATGTGCCTTCTCCAAACGTCTCTCCTTCTCCAAGAAAAGAAATGACAGAGGCACGGGAGGAAAACCGGGTCCAGACTGGGTCTGGGTAAGAAGCTAGCTGACTGAGCGAACCAATCACCAGGATCAACGTTTCCTGCCACCAATTCGTCCTACATAGCAGTTGGACTCACATCCTTGATCCATGAGCTGCCCAGCTTCATGCCCTCATTTTTCCATTATTAGCCCCATGACGTGGATGGTCTTTCTACACTTACTTCCCAGCACCATGAGAACACTATTGAACTAGCTTTTTATTGAGTTTTATACTTCACAGTATGTAGCAGATGAAATATTCATGTAGACCTTCTTTTATAGAAATCAAGCACTTTATGCATATTACATCTAGAAAATGGCTATTGAATTGCAAGGCATATTGGTTGGTTGGTTAATTCATTTGATTAGAGCCCCAAGCAGTTGAGACCAAGATCTTGGGTTCTAGCCTCAAATACCCTGAGAGTGGCCATTGTTCAATAGCCATGGGTCATTCTCTCAGATGTAGCCCCATCGTGGGGGGACGTGTGTTACCCTAAGAGCACAGGAGGGTGGATGGATCAGTGCAAATCCGTCTCCACTTCCACCGCTGGAACTAAAAGATCAGAATGCACCAGAGTTTTCATAAAAGAACAGCAGGGCTTTCAAGGTGTTTTTTTTTAAATGTTTGGGCTTTTTATCACACAGGTGCTAAAAATCTCAGGAGCGTGGGAGATTTTCTTCCTTCAGCTGGTCCTGAAAACATCCCTGGAAGTTCCCCCATGCACACACTTCAGACACTGGGAAGGTGTCTGGTGCGTTTTTGTTCCAAATGCTTTGTTAGCAGTCCTTGGAGAGCTACTGAACCAACACCATTTCTGGGATGGAGGGACATTAATAAAAACTCTCTACAGGGCTCTGTCCAGACCATTTTTGCTTTTCTGGATACCCACATCCCACGAAAAGCAGCCTGGAGGTGTTGGGATGTCTTCCCCTCTCACACCCTCGGCCCACATGGTCAAGTTGAAGGGCCTCCCCGGGGAGGTGAGAGTTCTGCTTTCCTAGTGCACCCCAACAGTCCCGGCTACCTCACGGCAGAGTCTGGGCTTGTCAACAAAGTCCCTAAACGTCCTCCACCCATGGCATCCAGGCCTCAAAGGAGACAGAAAGAAATGGGTTCCCAGCACTCTCTAGCAGGTCATCACGGGTGAGTCCATACACTTTCCTCTGACAACCTGTGGGAGCGTCTTAGTGTGTAAAGCCATGTGGCCATGGCAACCCAGCCATGGCGACAGACAGTGGACCAGCAGGCCTTGCGAGTTCTGACATCTCAGGACAAAAGCCAAGGAGAGAAGGGATGAGCAGCACCCATACTTATTGCCACCTCCAAGCGCTACTGTGAGGTTGACATCTAGCAAATTCAAAATAACGTTTAACAGTTAAAATGCATCTAGCTACGACAGGTAAACAACGAAGTTGCTTTCAAGCCCAAATTGTTAGATTTTTATGTTAAAAGGATGGAATAAAGATACTAATCACAGAGTAGTCAAGTTTTACAAGGACTTTCTTCTTCAGCAGGGGGTGGGGTGCAGGCAAGTTGACATCAGGGGGTTTCCAGACTTCGGGAACAGACGTGTGGCCAGTTCCCTATGTGGGACCCCTGCTCCCTGTGGTCAGGCTCGTTCCCTCTGATGTGATGTTAACAGCGCAGGCTGGGCCCCACGTGTCAGCAGCATGCTTCTGACATGTAAGCGAATGAGTGGGGTGGAGTGCTTGTGCACCAAGTCTGACGTTCAAGGCTTGTGGAGAACAGCAGAGAATGGGCAGATGGGTGTGTGCTGGCCCCCAGACCACAGTACAGACCCTTTCCCGTGCATGGGGAAGGCCTACTCATTCAAGGCTCTCATCTGTTACCATGGGGTCGCGGTGTGCCCCTGCACTGGTTTCTACCCCCATCTAACCTGGGTGTGCGTGGGGGGAGGCCACTTCCCTCTAAGGATAGAGAACCTGCAGGCCATCGTTACTGCTTCTGTGAGATTCAAGGCCTTGCCTTTGGGGGCACAGGGACGGCATAGGGACTTGCTTCTCCCTCCACCCCATGGCTACTGCCCTCCTCTTCCTGTCACATTTGGCCAATGAGGCTGACAAAGGGGCTGTAAGGATGCACTCATGCAGCGGCCACTAACTAACACACGCCAGCTAGGCCACATTGCCGGAACCCATGCAGCACGACCACCGCTTGCACACGCAAAAGCCGCCGGAACCCATGTGGCATGACCACCACTTGCACACGCAAAAGCTGCCTGCATAGCAGCAGCAGCAACTGGCGACCCGCTCCCGCATGACTGCCAGAGTGCACAGAAGGAAATTTGGAATTTTTTTTTAGGTGAGCGACGGTGCTGAGCCAATTTATTTCAGGGTCCAGTTCGGTGGCCTTCTCCCCGGGCTGCTGCAGAAGCCACACCAACCGCGCAGCCCCCAGGGCAGCGGGGTCCTGCCTCCTCAGCGCCCTGAGCGGAGGAAGGTCACGTGCGAGGCCCAAGGCTGGGCGGTCGTGTGTGCACCTTCTGCAGAGGGAGCCGCGTGGTCTTTCCCAAATCCGTCCCTAGAAGTGAAGCTGCAGACACTTGCAAAAGAAAAGGGCTGTGTTCAGGGGGAAAGCACTGGACTCCCTCCCACCCCGAAGGAAGTGACAACAACAAAAAGAACCAAGAAAAGACGAAAGAAACGCAAGGGAAGAAAACCAGCTGAACTTACCACACTGCGAGTGAACTTTTCTAAGGAAGTTCTACGACCTTGCTCACTTTCTGGCTTTAGGGGGGGAAAAAAAAAGGTAGGGAGAAAAATACAGAAAGAAAAATAATCTTCAGCTTACATGTGGTTTCCAAATAGCACAGCGGCAGCAAATGAGCAAAAACAAAAGCAAAACAGGGCGAAAAACCAGGAAAAGAGAAGCAGCCAGCGCTGTATGCGAGACTCAGTGGGAGACACAGAAAACAGAAGCCACAGGAAATGGCGTGGCCTCCTGGGAGCAGTGAGCGGAGCAGGGTGTGTGCGTCCCCAGGGGCCACTCCCGGAGCTTCAGGCCTTGGAGTTGGAGCCTCAGCAGCTCTGCACTGCCCGACCTGCCGTCAGCTCTTTGAGCCACGTGCTCACTCCTTTGGACTGGCCCTGCCCATGAGCAGGAGCGCCTGGGGGGGCCATGCCCCTGAGGACACAGGCAGCTGTCTGGGGGCCCTGAGTGCAGTCACAGAACAGACGAGCTCTGAGGCCCTCAGGAATGCTGATGAGAGGTCAGAAAGTGAGTGCGGGTCTGGGTTAGGACTTTCTCAGGGATTTCTTGGAAGCAGCTAGAAAGTTTGCTAACTCCAGTGACTCCCTCATGGCCCCCATGTGGCTCTCATTCATGTCCTTAGAGTAAAGAGGGTCTACTCATGTCCTTTGAAAAGGGTCTTGAGCTTCAGCAGGAGTGTTCTAGAAAGAAAACTTTCTCTCTGTACCTAGGCAGGTGACCCCTTCCCAGGCTGGCTCACGGCAGGCAGCTGGGGGCTCAGGAACCTTTCTGGGGAGTTCGCAGCTGAGGGCCTCCCCCACAGGTGCAAGAGGAGGCAAAGCCCTTGAATACTCCCTAGGGTTCGCACTCTCTGCTGCTGGAGGAACCGAGAGTGGGGTGTGTACCTGATACTCTCCCCAAGTTTCCTGCTTGTTCAAGGGGTTTGGGGAGAGAATTATACCCCAAATACCTGCTAGTTTATTCTAGAGCTCTGTTCCAGGGCCCTGAGCCCAAGACTGGGAAATTTGGAGAGAACACACACTCACGTGGACACACACACTCATGTGGACACACACACACGCACACACACACAGCAAATAATGGAAGTCAGGGACTGAAGAAGCAGCCAGGCTTCGTGAGTCTGCAGGAGGTCTGGGAGCCAAGGGGGGCAGGCAAAAGGCGGCCATCTGTCCGTGGGCACAGGCCAGAGGGCTTGCTTGGCAGTTACACCCCCCTCCTCCCCACTTAGCTGGCTGCCCAAAGACAGACAAGACATCGCAAAAGGAGAACATGACAGCGCTGCGGAGCCAGGCTGGTCTGTCTCTGCACAAGGGACTGAAGGCTCTCTGCTTGACCCTGGCTACCATACCGAGTCTCTGCTCTAGGGATGGCAGAACTTAGCCTCGAGACAGGAAGCGTACATGTGGCTCAACCAGGCTGGTCCTGGGCCCTGTAACTAGCATTCTGCACCTGTCGTTCTTGGGCTGCTGAGTTGCTGCTCCCTCAGGGCAGCCATCGGCCTGACTCATTCGGGTTCCCCTGCCTGACACAGGCTGGTCCTTACTTGTCCTGGGGGAGCCGTCATAACCCAGCTCACTTGCCTCTTGGGAAGCCGGTACACTGAAGCAGCTAACCTCTTAGGAAATATTAGAAGAAAAGATGAATGGGGGTGAAGAATCCAGACACCATCAGGGGGTGTTCTCAGCGGAAAATCAGTAAGGCCCATTCACGTTCCCTCGCTCTCAGGTGGCCGTGCCTCTCACATACCTTTCATGACCTGGACATTTCTATGACATGGTCAGCCCATCCCTGAAGTCAGCAGATACTCCAGGCCTACCTGAAAGTGCCGGGTTACAAATCCAGTCCACACCTGGAGACTCTCAGGGAGAAATGCAAGAAAAAGGAGGTTTTGTCACTGTGTTTGGAAACAATTAGCCCCTACATACTGAGCAGGTGTTGGCATCCGCAAGGGCTCTCTGCCTTGAGAACACCCCTTCATGTGGGGGCTGGGAGGAAAGTGCTAATGGATGTCATCTGTAGCACGTCACAGGCCGTGGGTCTCCTCACTCAGACGACCTCTGCTGAGCAGCCTGCCTCTTCCGGGAGGACCTGCGCCCCGGCTCCCGGAGCTGGGGCGGGTTTCCCTTTGTGCTCAAACCCACAGGGAGACTGACTGGCCTCTGGCTTCTTCTGGGCCTGTAGACACATCCAGAGTGGATCTTCTAGAGCCTAAAGATGTCCCCAAATTGTGACCCGTTCAGGGCCTTGAGCCACAAGAAATAAGAAACACTTTGATCATTTCCCAAGAGCTCTGGGTGGGAGATACTCTATGTCTCCATAGCTTGCTTGTAGAACTAGGCATCAGAGACCTTTGTGGGGGCATCAGCCCCCCTCCCCCATCCACATCCTTCTGCAAAGGAGCTGGCAAGAGGCCAAGCACCACAGTGCTGACACCTGACCGAAGGGGCGCTGACAACCGGGACAGCTGGGTTTCTGATGACCTGGTCATTCCGCATGTCCTTACTCTTTCTCTGACTAGCAGGGGTGTCCTTGGAGCTACCTAAGGGCCGGGGATCAGGACACAAATGCTCTTCTGGACTCTGGCCTCAGGTGGCACCAAGCAGATACGCAGACAGGGTCCTGGCACAGGAGGTGGACAGTACACAGAGAGAAGGGCTGCGTGGCTGAGGGAGGCAGCCCGACAGACAGCATGTGGATGGACGACCACAGAGTTCAGGCTCGGGGTAGGAAGGCTAAGGGGAGAAGAAAGGATGCGGGTGCACATGCTCCTAAGTGATGTGGCATGGAAGTCACAGAATCTGGTGTAACACTTGGGCCTCGGATTGGAGCTGAAAAGTGCAGAGAGTGTACAAGCTACTAGAATCAGGAGCCATCTCTCCTGCCTCCCCTTACCCAGACCCCACCCCTGCCTGGCTCGTCCTTCCCTCCCCCAGAAACCCAGCTTTGGTCACCCCTCCCCACCTGCATGCTGAAGGGCCCTGGGCCCCCAAATCCAGATGCCAAGGATAGTAGAGACCCGTGACTTAATTCCAAATGGAGGAGGAAGAAGGAGCTAGGATGCAGTTACTTCTTGGTTCAAAGAAAACGCAAACACTGTGGGGCACAGGGGAGAGGCAGAGGGTACCCAGGAGGGAACAACCCCAAGAATGACTTCAGGTGCCAGATTGCCCCCTTGAAACTTATAGTTTTGTGTCCAATGAGGGGGCCACCCCAAGCCTTGCCTCACAGTCATCTCTGAGCTGGACAGGGAGAGACAGTCTGTGGGGTGGGGGCTGGACTTTGCAGTGGGAGGCTCTCTCTGCTTTCCTAAGGGGTTCAATGGTGTCCCCACCCGCCCTGTACTCCTGCGCTGAGCCACTGTGGCCTTAGTATTTGGTCCCACTCCCCACTGCAGGCAGAACACGCAGATGGAGGGAATGGGCACAGGGAGACAGGCTGCCACACCCTAGACCTTGGGAGTGACAATCCTAATTGTCGTCCATTGAAGTGGGAACAGAGAAGGGAAAGAAGAGAAAGCAAATAAAACCCACAGTATGATATTGTCATTTCACACCAGCAGCAAGCAGCAGGCAGGGGTCAACCGTGCTAAGAGGCAAGCCTGCCCTTCCCCAAGCTACCTTCTTCTTGGCCAGCAGCAAGTCCTGGTAAGCACTTGACCGGAGGAAGCGGGCGTAGCTGTCACTCTTCATCAGCTTGTAGATGTGCTCCTGGGAAGGAAGGAGGGAGAGACCGAAGGAAAGAACGGTCAGCCATGCTGAAGGGAATCACCGCCCGCCCCACAAGCCAGCTGCCGGTTTCGGAAAGAAACCAAGGAACGGAGCTGAGCTTGTGTCTACCTAGAACAGCTTGCAACACGTGGGTTTGGTTTTGTACCAGACACAACCCATTTACTCTCTTGGAATAAGATATCTTTGCACATCATGTGCCATTGGACCCCGGTGCCATCTTAGGCTGCAGTATTGATGAATGATTAAAACCACAGGTGGGGCAAGAGGGACAAACTATTGAGGCCCCCAACTACTTGGATGGATCTCAAGGGAATTATGATGAGCGGAAAAGCCCCAAAGGCTAAGCACTGTATGAGCCCAATGACATAACATTCCTGAAATGGTAACTTATAGAAAGAGACAGCAGAGCAGTGGCTGCCAGAGGTTAGGACCGGGAGAGGGGAGGGGACAGCAGAGATACGGGTTGAAAGACAGTAGGAGGGACTGTTGAGGCGCTGGAAGAGTGCTGTGTCTTGACACATCTTACACATGCGACAGAGCTGTACAGAACTCAACACACACATACACACAAGTGCAAGTAAAATGGGGAAACCTGGTAAACACAGGGGGTAGCAATGTCAGTACCTTGGCTATGGCATCATATTCTGGTTTTGCGAATGTCACTGTTAGGGGAAACTGGGCAAAAGGCGATCTCTGTATTATCTCTTACGACTGCATGTGAATCTAGAAGTATCTCAAAACGGAAAACATTTAATTACAAAAACCTCCACAGGCCACGATACAGTGGGTCAGTCACAGGCACCATCTCATCCGGGAGGGTGTCCTTGGAGCCAGATCACCACATGTGGGTGAATGTGCCAGGCCTGAGGCTTCTACCCAGGAGGGCAGGTGCTATGGCATGGTGCCCTCTCTTCTCCTGGGCTTGACAACAAATTTCACTCTTGACTTCCATCTAATTCCTAAAGCCTACTGGTCCCTTCCTAACAGCTCAGTCCTCGCTCAGAACAGCGAAAGCAGGGTTCATTAAGAGAGGAAGCTTGTCCACTGAAAAAGCGTTCATTACCCGTTGGAATGGAACGTCGCTCAGCTGTACAGGAAAGTCTGGCTGGCCTAAGAGGGCACCTGTGAGGAGGGAGGGTGGGATTGGTAGGCAGAGGCTGGCGTGGTAAGAACGCACAATGTGTGCACAAGTGATGCACACTCATTGTTCATCCCATGAAGCTGGACAAGAGCCCCATCGGTTGTGGGAGTGGAGAGCCAGCCAGTGAGGAGACGGTGCTCAGCTGAGAGGCTATCTGGGCCTTTAAGGACCTCTTCCTTGGGTACTCTTCCCAGGGGAGAGGTGGCGAGGGGCACATTTTAGAGATACTCCATCAGACCCTTTGTGCATGTCAGAGGCCGCTGGCACAATGACAAGGACTTGCCAAGAACCTGTCCTTACCCACCTCAAACGAAAGTGAGAGCAGAAAGCAAGAACCCCCTTGGCCACACCTGGATCCCCGCTGCCCAGCTCAAGTTGGGCCACAAGCAGACCTGTCTGGGCATCAGCTTCCTTCTTCCTCAGATTTACAAAGCCAGGGTGCAGCCGTACGGATGGGAATGGGCCCACTGCACGGAGCCAAATGACATCGGTGGCTTGGATCTGAGCCTACACCGATGGCCCAGACGGGCTCTGATTTACTACATGTAAGCGAGAGCCTGCCCCAGGAAGTGCTTTTCTGCACATTTCAGACACAAGTCCAGCCCACTCTAGTGTACGTTCCTGGAAGGAACAACATGCTTTTATCTCTTGTATATGCAGAGCATCCAGCACAGGGTTAAATGTTAGTGGAATTTGCATTGTTTCTTGGTTCCCTGAAATGCTTGTTTGACTTTAACGCTCAGCAAGTCTGCAGGCCCAGTACTTGTTCTGGTTTATGATCGGATCAATTCCTGCTCTCTGCACGGAAGCAGTTGTGGGGGGGGGGGGGTCCACACTCAGGGACTCCATACCTGAGCATGTTGGCTCATCCCTAATGGCCTCAGAGCCCAAACTGAGAGGAACACTGTGGTCTTCATTTGCATTTATTGTCTCTTTGAATTGTTCTAACATTTAAGTCTTAGGTATAAATGTTAACCCAGAGTAGAAACGACTGTCTCCTTATCTCAGGCATCACTTCTGTATGGCTGACAGAGCCAGGTGGCTCTGGAATAATCTGAAGAGGCCTGTCACTCATGCCTGGACCCTCTAAACCCCTGTCTAAGACAACAGGCCCCAGCTTCTTGTTCTGACTACTCAGAGGAACCTAAACCTTAGCTATGTCTCACAACACACCCTCTGCTGGGCCAAGAGGAGTAGAAAATCTCTCCGAGCCCAGCCCTTCTGGTCTTGGCAACAGATGTCACCCCCAAATCCAGCCAATTCCTCCAGCATCCTCAAGGGCAGGAAAAGCCCAATCCATGAAAAGAAAGAACTTACCGATTAAAAATAGGCAGGAGGAAGCAGATGCCTATATACATAATCACAAAACTATTCACCAGTTATTTATTGAGCATGTAGTAGGTGCCAGGCACCGTGTTGGCATTGAGATTACAGCCTGAAAAGACAGAAGTCCCTGCTGTCATGACGTTTAGATTCTCTTAGGCAAGATCGATGCACAAAGATCATAAACTACTCCTATCAAAGTTGTCGCAGACCCAAGCCTCTATTTAATTTCCATTTGCTCCTTTCACAGGGCCCATTCCCATCAGCTGGGTTGCACCCTGCTTTTGTAAATATGAGGGCATATCTGAGCGAAGGGCTACAAAGTACAAGTAGATACAGCTATGCATGGGTGTAAACGGGATGACCCACTGCGTCAGAGGTGGCGAATAGCTGTGGATCAGCCAGAAGGGTCTTCATCCAGGGAGGATGATCTGAGCAGATGGAAAAATGGAAATTGAGTGTGGAAGACTGGTGTTGCCACTGTGCAGTTTGGTTAATGAGTGCAAAAAGGACAATCCCGCGACAAGGAGGAAGGAGCAGCAGACAGTGGTGGTCCCCTCTCCAGGGGGCAGGGGTCAATGTGGGTCAGAGGAGCAGTTTGGGCACCACTGTCATCTTCCCCATGTCATATGATCCTCTCCAAAGCCAGAGCCAAGGTAGGGATGAAGTGGGGAGAAAGGAGGGAGTGAGAAGAAGACCGGTGGGAGGTGGGCTGAATTAGGCCAGTCGCAGATTCGCCATGAGGGAAGCACCACCGCGACAACAGCAGATGCAGGCGCGGTCCCAGAGAAGCAGCCGGCAAGAGCCTCTGCGGATCTCTGTGCTCCCTGCAGCGCCCGCCCGTCAGGCCCCTCTGGTCGGGGCCTTCCTTCCCCACAGTCCACCGGGCCAGGCTCCTCTACCCTCCTCCCCTCCCCCGGCACAGAAACGGAGCCTTTGATGTGCCAGTTTGGGAGCCCTGTCCCTTCCTCCTTGCCAGCTTTGTCTTGGAAACAGAGAGACAGCACACAGGGGCTGCGTGAATGGAGCGCTGAGGTTTTTCTGGGAATGAGAATTAAGATAGGACTTAGGGTCTTTGGCCAGTTCCCAAATGCAATGAGTTTATCACTGCCAGGGACAGCAAGTGTACAAAGCTCTTGGCAGTGACCTCTATTGATTTACTGGGTGAGGGGTGGAGGGGGTGGTGGTTCTGGTTTGTTTCCCCCGCTCTGCAGACAACCAGTCTTAAGGGAAATGTATACCCAGAATCTGCAAAGAGCAAGAAGCATTCCTAAGGGGCGAGGGAAAAGAAGTTTGATCTTCTAGTCTTTGTTGTTCCTTATTTTATCTCCCTCCCTGCCTCCCTCCTTCCTTTCTTCTCTGTTCTTTTTGCTCTCCCCTCCCTCCCTGTCCTTTCTCTTGCCCTCCCTCCCTCCTTCCCACCCTCCCTCTCT
This sequence comes from Craseonycteris thonglongyai, assembly GCA_004027555.1. Lineage (NCBI taxonomy): Eukaryota > Metazoa > Chordata > Mammalia > Chiroptera > Craseonycteridae > Craseonycteris > Craseonycteris thonglongyai. The sequence goes on from PVKE010005528.1 coordinate 42,415, forward strand.
CCTTCACTCCCATGTCTCTCTCTTCCTAAAGAGGACTCCATTGAGTTGAGTATGGACAAGCAGAACTACCGGGCTCCACGCTCCAGGGAGGGTGTGGAGGGCTCTCCAGAGGTTGAGAAACGATGCTCTGGGGCTCTACACCCCATTGACCATCCTGCCACCATTCTCAGAGGGGGATGGCTTCTCCGCCCTGTTTCCCTCCTGGGGCCTGGCTCTGGGGTGGGGCGCTCTGCAAGCTGGAGGCTAAGGCAGAAGTGGAAACATCCGTCCCCCGTGGGGTCAACGGCGCACGTAGGAGGTGGAGGGAGAGGGCAGCGCATGCTGCCTCACAGCCACATCGGCTACACAGCAATGTTTTGCAGGGATACTTCTCATTAGAAGTCTCCTCTGTTTTAGACAAAACACAGTGATCCTCCCCACAAAGCGATGGAAAGGTAACAAGACTAATACCCGAGGCCTGGGGCCCCAAGCATGTTGGAGCAGAGGAACTAAAGAACACCCTTCTGTCTGCTCTTGGCAATGGGTTCCTGAAACAGGGATGATCTCATTTCCCAGCTTCAGAACGGCCTGCCGGAGGGGGAAGCCACACAGCTGAAGCATGGCACAGCGGCCAAGAGCCCCTCTTGTGATTTTCAAGTGTCCCATTTTTCTTTTTACAGATGTATTGGCCCGTCCTCTGTCCTCCAAACCCGAGTTCCTTGGAACCACATCCAGACCTTGGGAACAGTTGGGTTCCTTGTAGTTCCTTGGAGGCAGATGAGGTTGTCGGGCAGAGTGTGATGCTGCGATGTGAGGTGGTGGAAGGGGAACGGGGCTGGCAACCCAAGGCTTGGATTCAAGTCGTGGTTCTGCCCCTTTCCAGCTTGGTCACTCATACAATTAAAGGAGGAAATATAAGCGAGGGTTCTACAAAAACTATAGACGTGCAAAGGAATAATAATCACTGGCCTTCATGGTGTGACTGTCCTTGCCAGGGATGACAGGAGGATGAGACCAAAGACCAGAGGGCTCCTGGGGGAGGAGGGAAAGAGTCTTCAGGGGCAGAGTCCAGATGTAGTATGTTGGTTGCAGTGGTCATTTGCTCTGCATTAGTGCTTAGGTTTAAACGACTATGTTACAGATGCGAGCGCCGAAACTAAGAGGTTAAGTGACTTGCTCAAGTACAGACATAGAATTGGAATCCAAAACTGTGTGAACCCAAAGCTCACACTCCTCTCTTGCAACCTGCTACTTTTCATTGTTTGGGGTTTTGAGGGGGAATTCGTGTTGCATGACTGAGACCAACCTGGTCCTCAGTGTGTGGTCAGCTGAAATGTCAGGCACCTCCTCTCAAGTCCGAATCTGAGTCACTCAGGGTGACCCAGGCCCTGGTTCTCTGGTTCCTCACCTCACAGGCCTTGCACAGCTTGTCTTCTATACCACAAGGAAGGTCCCAAACTGGCAAAGCTCTGAGGGCTGATGGGAAGTCATACATGGCAAATCTGTATCAAGAAAGTCACCCACAAGACCCCTGAGCCTCACCTTTCAAGGGACTCTTGAATATCTCACACCAAAGGTCTTCAAACCTTCAACATGGGTCCCACAGGACAGAGGGTGGGATTGCCCAATGGTAGAGACTTGATATGGACCCTAAGTCAGTGTCTGCTTAATCAATACAGAAGAGGTAATAGAAAAGTCACATGGCCATATGGACTGCCACAAGTCAAAGATAGAAGCTTGCCCTCATGGATGTAGCTTTGGATGACCATCTTAGGATCATATGGATCTTAAGCGAGAAGCCCTTATTCGGATTTTTCGTCACTCTAAGCAGGATATGGAGTCCCGTTTTCACACAACACAGCGCTCTAGCCATAAGAGAGTGTAAGAGTAAATTATCGTTGGCTACTCCCCTGCAAAGCATCTGGATACACACGTTCAATTTAACTGGCCAAAGGCACAGTATTTAATGCTGTTCAACCCCTACCCTTAGATAAGAGTAGCTTCAAATAGACAGCTTCACAGATTGCCTTTGACCTACCCAAATACCAGGGGACTCCACTTAGGTGTTTTCCTTTTCCTCTTCAAGGTCCTGAAGCTTGGTACAAAAATCTATACTCTGAAGCCTCAACAAAGACATTTTGGAATTCAGGTCTCTGATATCTTCTCTCCAGGAACTACCAGTCTGTGTGGTAATAAACAGAACCCGATCACACACAGCTGATTTGTTCTTTTGAAAATGCAGCCCTCCCTCTGCTGTTCATCTCCCTAAAATAAAACCACCCACAGGCTGAAATGAGTAAATCCTGAAGCAAGCAGTGCCATGGCATTCTTTATGAAAATATGTCTGGCCTGGGAAGTCCACCAGGAAATGCCCTCCAATCGAGGCTTAAGATCAGGAAACTTGGTCCAGTCTTGTGATGCTGGCATGCAAGGCCCCCACCTCCACCACCGGGACAAAGAGGAACAGCCTCATCGGGCTAGAAGACTTCGACTTCTGAGTCACCGGCGTAAACATAAACATGCTCCCCTGGGCCCTGGTGTTTAAACTGAGCAAATGTTAGAAGCCTCGCGTTCCGTAATCACGTTGCTTTTTAATAGCTAAGTTTAGGTCATAATAGAAACTTTTGACTACAGGCTTCTTGTCTGCTCACGGGGGCTGTACACTGGAGGGTGTATTTTTGGGCTCTTGCATCACCTGACCTCATTTTGGCCTTGAGGTTGCTCTTTGATCATTTCGTGCGTGGATGCTGGCCAAGCAGGGCTTCAGTAACTTAGACTGAGGTCTGCCTGAGGTAAGCGACCCTCCTATGTGTCTAGATATTCTTCGAGCCTTGAACATCTGGCTCTTACGGGTATTCCAAGTTTAGCTGAATTGGCATATTGTAAACATTTAATTTATTTATTGATCATCTACTGTATGTGCTCCCCAAGGTTGTTTGGCAAGATTTTTCAAAGTGAAAAGCCAAAGCACAAACTGCCCCTTTAAAAGAAAAAATAGGTAAAGTGTACTAATTCTGTACTGAGTTGTCAAGGAAAAAATTTTGTTTTAAATCCCAGCTGTGTGTAGTGTGTAGAGCATGACTTTAGTGCTGTAGGGACTTAGGAAAAGAAGACCACATGCCTATGCCCATCAAAGAACTGTTTATATGCAGAGGAGCCGGAGGGCTCAGCACGGCAGGTACTGAGCAGGGTGGGCTGTCTCAGCAGCTACTGGAGGTCAGAAAAGAAGTGGGGCTTGGATGGCCAGGAAGCCTATGTGGGAACCTACAGGGACCAAAGCCAATGGGCTGGGTTGGTTTACCTATTCGACTGTCAATCCATTTGATGGACAGATTTCCAACCAAATCCAATCCGAACCAATCCAATCCAATCTCAATGAAGTATTTTCTTAGGCCTGGTTTATTTTGTTTATAAAGAATAATGTGCTCGTAGACATGCTAAAAGCCACCTGGGCCTCCTATTTCCTTTGTCATTTCCTTCAGCATAGAACTTCATAGCCCACAGGTCAAGGTCTCCCAACTTGAATGAGAGAAGGGATGTTCATGAAATGAATGGACGGGGAGATAGACAAGTTGAATGGAACCAGCGACACAGTCCTTGGAACATCCTTGGATACTATGAGATTTAAAAACTGAAGCCAGGTTGTACCAACCAGCTGACTCCTGCCTCCCTCCTGCGGCCTGTGAAGGATCAGGAAGCAGGTGGATGCCCTAGGAGGAAGCCTTCAGTTCTCAGCGCTTCCTGTGGTTTCAGGCTCTCCTCGAAAAACCGCTAGCAAAGCTTTAGATTCAGTTCTCTCTTGGCTCTAGCTCCCTTTGCCCACTCCCATCTCATTCACCTTCTAGCTCAAAGCATCCAATGCTTTCCTATTATCCAAGGTGAATACATTCAAATTACTTAGGATGACCCTCAAGACCCCCCAGATTTGGCTCCTACATACTTTTTCTACATTTTCCCCAAGCACTCCTTCCAAGAGCAGCTATCTTCCTGGGAGAATTCTTTTTTGATCTAGTTTGGGATTATGAGACCTCAGGGAATATTAAAACCATTAAGTTTTGTGAGTGCACATGTACAAATACATAGCACTTTCACTTATTCAAAAAATTTTCAAGGCTATGAGCTCATCTGATTTCTCAAAAATCCTTAGAGGGCTCTAGAGAAGCCATCACCCCCGTTTTACAGACGAGGAAACTAAGGCACAAAGGTCAAGATCCTTGCCTGAGACCCCATAGCAAGTGAGCGGCCATGCAGGTCCTCTGCCACCCCATGTTGAGACTAGCGCTGTCATTCCCTAGCATAAGGAACGCAGTCCTTAGAAAAAGCATGGCCCGTTCTTCTTTTTTCCTTCCCTTACAAGGCTAAATCTATGGGACTGGAACAACACAGCAAACAATTGAGGGCTCTGGTCACAGCCCACAGACAGTTACGGAAGATTTGGTCTTGGCCCAAATTTTCAAAAGAGCCAAATGGATCGGCAAAGCACAAATGCAAACGCTGGGCCCACGCTGACAGGGTATCTTGTGAAATATTTCCACAGGAAGCAAACACATGCGGTTAACTTCACTATAACAATGCATGTGGGCAAATGAAAACCAAAATCCTCAGACAATGCCTGCACCCCACCCCCCAGGCCTCATTTCAAATGAATCCATCACTCTGGCTGAGCTTTCATCTGGCTACTGAGCCCTAACAATGGGGTACACACCCACCCTTCCAGCGGCATGCTGACCACTGTGGAGGGCTTCTGAGAACCACGGTGACCAGCTGAGGAAGCCACACACACAGCTCCTGAGCCCAGCTGGGGTAGGGGCTTCAGTGATACAATCCCCACTTCACAGGCAGGCAAACTGAGGGGAGCAAGCTGGAAGGATTTAAATATATAATCCCAGACGAAGCATATGGCAGACAGAGGCGCACAGCCTGCTCCTCAGTTCCGGACCCTTCTCTAGGGAACAAAGTTTTCCCAGCTCTCAGCATGCCAACCAAGCCCTCAGCACTGACTATCCGGGGGCAGAGTGACCTGAGCAGTGGAGTCGTGGCCAGGAAATCGGGAGATCCGAGTGCAAGTCCTGACTGGTCAGGGGCTGCTAAGAATTTGTACCTCCTTTCCTTACCTGGAAACGTGTGAGTCACACCTGTGTAGGGAGCAGTGCTGTCCCTGAAGGGTAAGGCAGAGTGAATACAACGGTCTGCCTGACTTCTTGGTTAGCTGTGTAACACTCAGCCCCCGTGTAACACTCAGCCCCCGGGCAGAAACCTTCGCAGATTTACGGTAAGCTGCAGTTACTGCATACCGTAAAGTCTCTACTCTGCTCTCCCATGTAAACCGAAGATTAACCACTCCCAGAGTAACCATGCCCCACCTGTGTGGAACCATATACTGAACTGGGGTGTGCTTCCCATGTGGGAGGCCCCCTCTGTCTTTCATCTCTCTGGACTTTGAAGGGTTTCAATGGTTTTTCATGCACAGGGGTCTTAAACTACAGCCTGTGAATCAAATCCAGCCCACTGGCAATTTCTTTATGTCCTGTGAGCTAAGAATGGTTTTTTACTTTTTTAAATGACTGGGAAAAGGTCAAAAGAAGAATACTATTTCATGAACAAAAATATATGAACTTGAACTTCTAGTGTCCAGAAATCATGATTTTTGGAACACAGTCACGCCCACTCATTTATGTTCTTTATAATGTTGTTATAGTGCAGCTGTTTTGTATGGCAGAACTCAGTAGTGGTGACAGGGATGATTATCCACAAAGTCTAAAATGTATACTATCTGGCTCTTTACAGAAAAGTTTAGTTTTTTTATTTAACGAACCCCAGGTTTAGTGAAAAAGCAGGCTACAGAATCACCCTATGTGCATAATCACCTGACACACTTAAATTGAGGAAGAAAATACTCTAAAATAGGGTTATCTCTGGGTGCTAGGGTTACACGCAATTATTTTAGTTTTTTCAACAAACATGTTAAATATAAAAAGAATGACATTAGGAAAATTAAATGGTGACTATCTGTCCTATCTTCCTGTGGTCCAGACACGTTTCATTGCTGTGCTTCATTTCACTGAGTCCCCTTTCTACCCTATGCACAGATATCTCTGTTCTACAGATGGGGAAAGGGAGAGTCAGGGAGTTTAAATAACTTGCCTTCAGTCACACCTCCAGTGAGAAACATTTGGTACATTTATGGAGAAAACACACTTAAAGAACAAAAGAGAATAGGCTGAAAACAGAAATTGGTTTAGGAAGAGAGTTTTGTTTTAATTCAAAGGAGACCCATCCTAACAGGTAATGAGAAACTTAGAATGCTTAAGGTATCCTCATGTCTGATCTACCTTAAGAATGAGACATAGGGGAAGCCAGGATGGCTCAGCGAGTTAAGTGCTCGCTTTGCAGCCCCAGGGGACTGAGGGTTGAATCCTGGCCCCAGCCTGTGTAGATCCATATACTGAACTGGGGTGTGCTTCCCATGCAGGAGGCCCCCAGTTAGGTTCCCACCCACTGGTTCAGCCCCTGGCTCAAGGGGGCGTGCCTCCTATGCAGGAGCCCCCTGCCCAGTTCCTGCCCTATGTAGCCCCACCCACCTGTGTGTAATGAAACCATGTTGAAAGCTGATGACCTACAACTGTGGAGACTGCTCTGGGCCCTCCCCCTTCTCTCTGTCCCTCTCTGTCTCTGTTTCTCTCTCTCTGTGAAAAACAATAAAATAAATCTTAAAGACAAAAGAATGATATATACATAATGTAAAAAAGGTGGAGCAGGGTACTAATGAAGGCTGAGTATTCTGAAACTTGTCAAGGCACAACACATGGGCTTCCGAAGATTTCCCGTCAAGTCTTTCTTGAATCAGAAACAGCGTGAAGGTCAAAGAAGAGAGGATTTGATTGACTACACTATGGCGCTTACACACAATGGAGTACTGGTCAGTGCTGAAAGGACCAGGAGATAATCAGATTGTTGCTACTGGTGTTGGCAATGTCATCTTGAGACTGCCCTGTGGTAAAGCAGGATAAAGCAAATGAGAACTAGGATTCTCAGTGTAGAAAAAGGAGGCACCTATACAAGACAGAAGAGGTTAAACAAGATTCCCTGTAGGTTTCAACTTGCCTAGAAAGTATCAGTATAAACTCAAGATGTATTTTATCACAAACAACAACAACCTATTCTCTAGCTCTGTCCACTGAAAAGGCCCAGAACCAATGAGCAACCCAGAACCAATGAGCTTCCCTCTGTGCACACATTATGATCTCTAAAAACCATTTCCCTCTAAGAGAAAGCGACATCCTTGGAGAAGTGGCTGATGGCAGGTCTTGGGCAAGGCCTGAAACATTTTCGCTTCCTTGCTATTTAGATAACCACAGATTACTAGGGTCATATCAGACCCATCGGGCCAGAAATGGCACAATCCAAGCATCAATAAATATAATAAACAAAACGGATTAAAACACATCAAATATGTTTGAACCCATGAATTTACAAAGATACTAAAAACACAACAAATCAGTCCTAACTGGCCAACACTGAAAGATGATAGTAAACCCACTCATTATTTTGAAAACTGGCAAATAAAGTGAAAGGATCAAACATTTATTCTATTTTTCCTATAAGAACTATATTATTTAGATAATCAGACAAAGGTATTCAAAGGGAAGCCAGGATAGCTCAGCAGGTTGAGTGCTTGCTTTGCAGCCCCGAGGCCCAAGGATCAAGTGCCGGTCTTGGCTCTGACTTGTGTGGACCCATATGCTGAACTGGGGTGTGCTTCCCATGTGGGAAGGCCCCCAGTTCGATTCCTGCCAGAGTGAGCTTCCATGTAGGAGGTCCCTGGTTCAGCCCCCGGCTTGCAGGGGCCTGCCGCCCATACTGGATGCCCCTGGCCTGGTTCCTGCCTTGCATGGCTCCGCGCCCACCTGTGGAATGAAACCATGTTGAAAAACTAATGACCTACAACCATGGAGACTACTCTGGGCCCTCTCCCTTCTCTCTCTCTGTCTCTGTCAAAAACAATAAAAAAAAATAAAATGAATAAAAGGTATTCAAGTATTTGTATTTCATCTAATAAATGAAGAAGGATAGAAATAGAACATCACCATTTTATAACCCTAATTAACTAATGGATATAAGCAATACATACCAGTGGTTGCCAATACCATAAAAAGAGCGACAACTAGACATTGTAACCTTCTGACAAAAGAGCACAATGCAATCTATGAAGCAGCATTGCCCACGAAAAGCAAGCATAAATCTGATTGAATACCCAAATCAAACTACCAATTTATAGGAAATACAGATGGTAGAGGAACACGGTAAATAGCACCACTGGGCTGCAATCAGAAAAATCCAGACTAGAATCTCTACTGGACAAAGAATCCGATTTTTTTTTTATCAAATAAATTACAAGGGGGCAGGAAGAGAAGGGGGTGGTGGTGGTGGAAAAGAAACCTGTAGATTAAAAGTCAATGAACTGATATGTCAGTCTAGTGGAATGTGTGGCCCTTATTTGGATTCTGATTTTAAATAAGGGTTAAAAAAAAAGGCATTTATGAAAGTTGCCTGATATTTGACATGAAGGGATTATTGACAATTTGTTAAGGTGTGGTAATGGTATTGTGGTAATGTTAAAATTGAAAGGTCAGTTTCTTTTAGAGATGCATACCAAATATTTACAGATGAAATGATATAATGGCTTGATATATTTGTGTGTATATGTATGTATATGTTAAACGGGAGATTCTAGAAATAAACAATTGGTAAGTTTTAAGTTGTTCTGAGGAGCGTGATGAAATCTCCAGCCTTCCTGATCTGTCCCATCCAGGATGTGAATCAGCCCTTGGTCCAGTGTAGCCACACTCTGTATGGTCCCTGCCTGTGAGTCACTAAGTAGCCATCTCGGTTATCAGATTGTCTGTCTGGTATCACAGTGCCTTTGTCCAGGTAATTTTATTGTACTTACTAATGGCCCCAAAATGCAAGAGTAGTGATGCTGGCAGTTTGGATATGCCCAAGAGAAGCCAGAAAGTACTTCCTTTAAGGGAAAAGGTGAACACTTTTGACTTAATAAGAACAAAATTGTTATGCTGAGATGGCTAAGAATAAATCTTCTATTGAGAAATAGTGAAGAAGGAAGAAGAAACTGTGCTAGTTTTGCTGTTGTACCTCATGCTGCAAAAATGACAGCCACAGTGCATGGTGTTTAGTTAAGATCGAAAAGACATTAAATTTGTGGGTGGAAGATATGAACAGAAAAAGTGTTTCAACTGATGGCAACATGTTGTGTCTCTATGAAGATTTCAGCAAGGAACCCCCTGAAACAAATGACAACAGCCATGTACTTAAAGTATGGGGCGGTTAAATAGATTCAGGAATAGGCTGGACTGAAAAATATAAAAATGGCTGGAGAGAGTACACGATCACACGATCACATAACTCTTATGATAGTATACAGTGATGATTGTTCCATTTTATTAATAGTTACTGTTGTTCATCTTTCACTGTGTCTAATTTATAAATTGAAGTTTATCATAGGTATGCATGCAGAAGAAAAAGCACAGTAATATGGAGCTTGTTGTTCTTTGTGGATTCAGGCATCCACTGGGAGTCCTGGAACACATCCCCTGCAGACACAGGATGACTATTTCATCTGGAAATCACTATGGATGCAGCACAGTGTGGTGGTTGTAAGTGTGGGCTTCACAGTTAGATGTGGGCTCGACTCACACCCTTAGCCACCTCACTAGACCCACTTTGCTGATGTTGTATTGCAGTTTCCAGATTCTACTACTAATTCATTATAATACTTCAGATTTAGTAAAACAGTGAGATTTTTCTGGAAAAGATAACACATCCAAGGGGGACCCCCTAAAACCTGGTATTTACAAAAACTTGTGTGTTCTTCCATGTTGAAACTTCAGTCACCTTCAAAGGACTCGTTGTTTGATGCAATACACCTATCAAGATGCTTTTTCCACGGCTCAGAACAGTTTTTGAACTTGGCGATTTTGATGCCTTTTAATGTTCCTGCCATTTTTGGTTTCACCTCTTCCACATTGATAAAACGTTTTCCTTTGAGGACTTTTTTTCTTTGGGGAAACCTAAAAAAGTAATGATGGGGCAATTTGGGGTGAATAGGGAGGGGGAGCGTGGGGGGCATGTTGTTTTTGGTCAAAAACTGCTGAACGCTCAGCAGGGTGTGGGCAGGTGTGTTGTCACGCTACATGTTGTTTGTGTAAACCACCCATCATGAAATAGGCAAACACGTTGAAAGAGGCTCCAAAAAACTTCACTAAAGCTGAACACCGCCTCTCACAGCAATGCCAGCTGCTCCACTGATGCAGATGGGTTCCTAGAACCCTCACCTAACGGGGAAGCCTGTACTACAAGGAGCTGCCATCCTGAAGGTGACTCTGGGTTTTCTGGCCCCCTGGTGTAACTAAATTTCTACATCTATGTCGAAAGGTAACTTATCCAGGAAAACAAATCTCCTGGAGTTTCATTGTGCACCTACCTGGAATGGTTTCTGTTGATGGCCTTATAAATAATAAAACCTGAAATTCTAACTATACACAATACCTTTTGGACTTGTGCTAAAGAGTGGAGAGGTGCAGTGGACAAATGAATACCTTTCAAAAGAACCATTTAAGTCATTAAGCAAACCTGGGCATCTTCAAATGTGTATCTCCCTCCATCTTTGACGTTTTGACTGGTTATCTCATAGCTATGAGAATCCAGGTTGATTGCACTTGGGGCCCCTGGAGCCAGAAACTCTTGCCAGATTTCTTCCACCCTCTTGGCCACGTCCTGTAGGGGTTGTTTCTTGAGATCTTGGACAGCCAACCAGAATCTGAAGTGGAAGTATAAAGAAAGTCAGTCCTGGGGGCTTAGGATCTGGACTCTGCTAGATGGGACCCCAGAAGTGCCATCTCATGCAACTCATTCTTCTGTGTCCCTCAGCCTTCCCTGTTGCCACTACCCAGGTAATGAAGACTGTAGGGGCTGCTGAAATACAAAGGGTGCTCCACGCTTGCAGGGAACTGAAAAGAAGTGCACATTAGAAGATCACTGTGCTTCTGGTTCCCAAGAAGAGATATCTCTCCCTCTACATCTAGGTTTCTCAATCACAGCACTGTTGCCATTTCGAGCTGGATAATTCTTTGTTGTGGGGCCTGCCCTGTGCATTGTAGAATGTTTAGCAGCAACCTTGGCCTCTACCTACCAGATGCTATTGGCGACCCCTCCCTAAGTTGTGACAACTCAAAATATTTCCAGACACTACCAAATATCCCCTGGGAGGTAAAAAATCTCCCTGGTTAAGACCCACTACTTTATGTACCGGTAGGTGTCAGAATTCCTTTGTCGTATCTGGCTGGGAGCTGTTAGAGACATCAAGATGAAGAAAAGATCACAGAAGCAGAACCTTGGAATCATAAAGACTATTTGAGCCAATGGACCCAGCTATTTATGTTACAGAGGGGGAAACTGAGTCGATGTCCAGCAGGGTCCAGCACGGTGCTTACATAGAGTAGGTGCTCAATAAATGGCTGTGGATTGGGGATCTGCTCAACTGGAACAAAGCTGAATGGGCACACATGGGGAACCTCTGTCAAAATATTCTGCAGGGAGCACTGGAGTAAAAACCCTCTGCTCACTTGCATATTTGCCTCTCAGGAGTCCCTCCACGTCACCCAGGCAGCAGCTGTTTGGGAGAACTGGGTAGGAGCTCTTTTCTGCTGAGAGCAGCAGCCACCAGAGTCAAAGCTTGGACAATAGCTCCCAGGTCCTGAGGATGGTTTCCAAGGTAGCCCTGGGGAGGGCTTTCAGCAAGGCCCAGGCGTGGGTGGCACACGGTGTGCCCTGTGACCAAGACAGGCCAATTGTCCCATCAATGAGGCATGATGATGGCACTGGCTATATGTGATTCCCGTGACCACACAGTCAAGTCAGCAAAAGGGCAGGGACAAGAGAAGCTAGACAACAACATGGTGGAAAGTGCAGTCAATCTGCCATCGAATTGCACCCAAAGTAAGATGCACTTGTTTTCTTTTCTAAAGGTTAACTGTGTTTTTCTGTTGTTGTTCAGAGAAAACGTGTTTGGAGCCAAGTGCATGGCCCGAAGGCACCGCTCAGTGGCCAACGGAGGTAATGCAGCTCCATTTCCACAAGGAAAGTAGACTGGTGTGTGTGGTGGGTTGCACCTCTTCCTGATTTGCCATTTGGGATTCTAATGCTCTCCTTAAATATACCCTCACCAGTCTCTTGGTGATCTGAAGAGCATGAGTAAAAGGCAGGGAAGGAGACTTAATGACGCACCGTTATGCCCTCAGCCTGTCTATGTCGCTGTCTTGGACTTGTTGGACCTTTTTGGACATCTCTTTCCTCATTTGTAAAATGGGTGCAAAGTGGGTGGAGGGATATGTGACACAGGTTTGAAGAACTTCCCGTCCAGGTCTAAGTCTGGCGGGAAGTTCAGGTGGGAGCTGTGGAGGGCTCAGCGTGGTGGGCACAGGCTCCACACTAGGCCAGTAGGACCCCCTAAATCTCACCTCTCTCTTCTGGGGCGGCCTGGACACTGCCGTTGGTTCACAGCCAGCCCTCTGGGCCACAGGGCTTTGGTGCTCATGCCCTCTGTAGGCCCGGGGAGAGCAGCGCAGGATGGTCCTGTCACCAGAGTCTGGAGGGCTGGGGCTTGAGGGGGAAGGGGGCGTGTTAAAGCCACTTAACTGTGCAGGTGGGCCCTTGAAACTTAGTTGGGGAGTGTGTCTCCTTGATCCTTGGAGCCCGTTCGCTGGGTTCCCTTAGGTCTCTCTGTCCCACCTCTGGGAGGTGGTTGAACGCATAAAGGTAAAAATGGTCACCTGGTGATGACAGTATGGACTTCCTTCACCTTAGAAACAGTGCTAGGCCGGTGGAATTTAGGCCAGTTCTAAAGACAAAGCTGCTGTTGGCTTTTCAAAGGACTGGAAGTAGTGAGAATGGGCAGGTCACCAAAGACTGAGTGAGTCCTCTGTAGCCACATGCAGGGGAGATAGGAGAACAGTCCACACCCAAGGAGTCGCCCCTGGGTGGACTTCCCAGGGTCGAAGCCACGGCTCTGGGCCCCCAGCGTCCTTTCTAGCCTACCCCACCCTGCAATCTCACATAAATGGGTGACACCGGGGTGATTTTCCTGCTCCTTCCCTCAGTGTCTCCCTTCTGCCATCTCCTGTCCCTTGTTCCCGTCTGCTCTGAGGAGAAGACACAGCGTCCCTTTGGTAAGACCTCAGGCACCCAGCAGCTCCAGAGCTATGCAGGTTCCCCAAGGTCTCGGGGTCCCTTCTGCAGAATGAGTTAGGAGCCACATTAATGCACCTCACTCAGCTGGGAAGTGCTGATGTAAATGGAAATTTCAGAATCAAATTTAATAAACTTTTGCATTAAAAATTAAAAGATTTCCTTCATGAGATAAAAATAACAAAAAAAAGTACAAGAAGAAACAATGGGCATGCTGGAGGAGGAGGGGCCCCAGGAGGAGGGGGGAAGAAGAGGGAAGAGGGAAGAGGGAAGAGGGAGGAGGGAGGTGGAAAGAGGGAGGAGGAAGGATGGAGGAGGGAGGTGGGAGATAGGAAGAGGGAGGAGGGAGGAGGGAGGTGGGAGGTGGGAAGAGGGAGGTGGGAAGAGGGAGGAGGGAGGAGGGGGGAGGAGGAGGAGGAAGAGGAGGGACGAGGAGGAGGGATGACATTCCCTAGGGGGTAGATTTCATCCCTGCACACATGGAGACCCTCTCGACCTTCTGTCTGCCTTGGAGATGATCTGCCTCATCCGTCTCAGGTGACGGCAAAAATGCTGTCACAACAGCATCCTGACATCCCATGTGTGTTTACCGTCACCGGCTTCGAAGAACCTTTGTGTCAATTTGAAATGCAGAACAGGCTTTGGTTTGTGTTCGCCATCTGCGAGCCCACAGGCCTGAACCGGAGCTGTGAGCCCCGGCTGCCCACCACCCTGTCCCCCAAAGAGCCACCAAAGCGCCCCTTGGGCACCTTTGCTGCTGCCGGGAGGCGCACGGAGGCTCCTGCAGCTTCTATTCTTATCAGAAGCCCGCAGGTGCGGCTGCTCTGCGAGGAAGCCCGTGGGGAGGGCCGCCGCCACCAACCCGCCGTCCTGCACGGAGCCTCTGCGGCTCGCAGCAGACAGGCTGTGCGGGCGGCAGGCCACGAGGACGCCTGGGTGTCAGGACGGCCACTCGTCCTGCCTGGCCTGCGTCATCAGAGCACAGGAAGGCGGCCCGTGTAACGCAGGCCAGGATCCGGGCCTTGGCGGGGTGGGGCGGGCGGTCTGCCTGGGCTCAGAGGCCACCAGGTCGGAGGAGCGGCCGTGGATGGGGCCCGTGGTCCGTGCTCAGGTGGCCTCCTGGCCGCTGACAGGAAGTGGGCTTTGCTGCGCACGCCTGGGGGGAACCAGAGAAACCATGCAGTGCTGGCGATTCTCCCTTCCGCCAGGGGGTCTGGGCAGACCCTCAATTCCCAGCTTTCATAAACTACAATTTCCCTAGGTTAGAAAAAACCCAGCCTTTCGTTTGCAGGGAAGAGCTCCCCGCGGAAGGAAGGGTGGCTCTGCCCTCTGCTGGCCAACAGGGACAGGGGACCCAGGGACTGCCTGGCTCCGGCTGGGCTGAAACCCTCCGGGCCGACATCAGAAACGCCACGAGCAGTAGCCCATGGACGCCGAGTTGTGTTCCCTGGGCAGTGGCCGAAATGCCACAGCTTGTCACAGCATTGTGCAAGTCACCTCTGTCTCATTGAATCATGTGTTTGGTTAGTGGTGAATCCCAAGGTCTGGTGAACCTTTCGAGGTCTTTCCAGGACTTGGGGCAACCGTTGAAGATGGGGGCTCCCGAGGCAAACCTGGCGACCCCCCGTGCTCCCTTTAATTGCGCCTCCCCTCAGCTGACGCTGTGTGGAGCCAGGATAATCAATCTGCAGGTCAGAACAGCCCTGTTCTCTCTGCGGACGGTGCAGCTCATAAAACATGTACGGGGGCCGCTCTTCACTGCGGGGTTTCATCTTTAACTCGTGCCCTGCCGTGTGGTAGAGGGTGTCAGGCCAGGGAGGACAAAGATTCGTGCAGGGGAGACGGAGAGGGGCCAAAGGTGGCAAGGGGCTCCTGTCAGCGTTCTGGAACAACCGGCAAAGAGAGAAGAGTGACGTCTGATAACTCCCGGGAAGCCCCTGCTTCAGAACTGGGAGGCCCCACCGCGTGGAGGGGAGGCCCCATGCTTGCCAAAGGCCCCAAGCAAATAGCTGTCTCCAGGGGCCCACCTGATCCAGACAGACCCTGGGCTCAGCTGGGAGCTGCTGACAGTGTGCTGTCAGGTGCGGTGCTGTCTGCAGCAGAAGGCACTGGCTACGCCCCTTCTCAGCTCTGGAGAGGACGCCCCTCCCTCATCCCACAGGCTCCCCGCAAAGAAAAACGATCAAAGGAGACTTCAACTCACACCATATGATCGTAGACCTCTTTCCTTCAAGGATCCAAGGGGACCCTTAGCTGCTGTGACAGCCGTACCTACGTATGGCCCTTTGGTGCTCCTCTGTTCTGCATGCTGAAATTCTGGGATAAATGTGACCACTGGCTACTTAACTGGTGCTCCAGACATTGTGCAAAGATGTTATGCTCTCGGGCGCCCTGTCCCGGGAGAGAGGCAAGGGAGCAGCGGCCCTCTGCAATGGACCCAGATGTGTTCTGGTCAGTCTCCCTCCTTCCCTCCCAAGTTCCAGTGCCACGTGCCTGGGTACTTGACCAATCCTGGGGACAAGGGACAACCCCCGCTTGGCCTACACGACAGATGGGTAGGATCCCCAAGTCATGCACACTGCACAACTCCAGGAGCTGCCATTCACATGGACCACAGTGGGTGCACCTGCAGGACTGCCCCTGAACCGGTGGCACAATGTGTTCAGCCCTGAGTCCTCACGACCGGGGTCATGGTAGATGCCAAGCCAACATCTGTGGCTGAAGGAGTGACTACAAAGGGAAGGGGGAGAAACCACGTGGTTCTGAGTGACTGAAGGCTTGAACTTGTAGGATTTAAAACAGAGTCCTCCCCCACATGCCCAATTGTGCTGAGTATCCTAAAACTGGAATTTGGACATCCAGAGGGGATTGTAGAAGCTCTTGGGCCTTTCTCTTTCTTTCTTTCTTTCTT
>PVKE010005529.1:0-24422 GCA_004027555.1 Craseonycteris thonglongyai
GGCTCAGTGGGTTAAGCGCTCACTTTGCAGCCCCGGGGACCAAGGATCGAATCCCGTCCCTAGCCCATGTGGACCCATATGCTGAACTGGGGAGTGCTCCCCGTTCTGTTCTCACCAGGGTGAAGAGCCCGGCCCAGTTCCTGCCCTGTGCAGCCCCACGCCCACCTGTGGAATGAAACTATGTGGAAAAACCAATGATATGGAGACTGTTCCGTGCCCTCCTCCGTCTCTCTGTCTCTGTATCTCACTCTCTCTGTCAAAAACACTAAAAAAATAAATCTTAAAAAAAACACAGGGGAAGCCGGGATGGCTCAGTGGGTTAGGCGCTCACTTTACAGCCCTGGGGACCGAGGATCGAATCCCGGCCCCGGCCCATGCAGACCCATATACTGAACTGGGGAGTGCCCCCAGTTCAGTTCTCACTGGGGCAAGACCCTGGGCAAGTTCCTGCCCTGTGCAGCCCTGCCCACCTGTGGAATAAAACTATGTGGAAAAACCAATGATGTGTAACTATGGAGACTACTCTGGGCCCTCCCCCTTCTCTCTGTCTCTGACTCTGTATTTCTGTCTCTGTCAAAAACAATAAATAAATCTTTAAAAACAAACAAACAAACAAAAAAAAACAAACAAAAAAAACCAAACAAAAAACACAAAGACATGATAACTGAATCCAACTTGGAATCTAGAATTTTTTTTTCTTATAAAGAGAATTATTGGGATAACTGGTGAAATCTGAATAACTTCTATAGATTAGTTAGTAATCAATATTAATGCTCTGATTTTGAGGACTGTACTGTGTTATATAAGAAATGTTCCTGTGTTTTAGAAAATTCATACAAGTTTTTAGGGGTAAAAAGAAATCATGTGTATAACTTACTCTTCAATGATTCAGAAAAAGTGTATCTATAAAGATTTATTTTTATTGTTTTTGACGGAGAGAGAGAGAGAGAGAGAGAGAGAGAGAGAGATACAGAGACAGAGAGAAGGGGGAGGGCCCCAAACAGTCTCCATATCATTGGTTTTTCCACATAGTTTCATTCCACAGGTGGGCGTGGGGCTACACAGGGCAGGAAATGGGCCGGGGTCTCACCCCAGTGAGAACTGACCTGGGGGTACTCCCCAGTTCAGCATATGGGTCCAATTAGGCTGGGGCCAGGATTCGAGCCTCGGTCCCCGGGGCTGCAAAGTGAGCACTTAACCCACTGAGCCATCCCAGATTCTCCAAGCATATCTACCTATAAATATTATTCATGTATATATAAGTAATAAAGCAAGTGTGATAAAATGTTAACCATTGGTAATCTGGGTGAAGGGGTTATAGGAATTTATTGTACCATTTTTGAAAATTATATAAAAATAAAATAAATCAGGATAATATTTACCCTTGGGGGATGGTGAGTGATTAAGAGAGTATGAAGCGGGCTTCTGAGGGCTTATAACAGTCTATTTCTTGATCAGGTGTGTTTAGTTTGTAAAGCTACAGTGAGTTGCATACTTGTGATACCAGGTCTGACAATTAAGGTCACGAACTCACCACCGAGCACTTACGTTAGCAGCACTGTACAAACAACTTCGTAAGGCCTCATAATGTTGGTATATCAGTGTCTCAAAGCTGTGTTTATGTTGACATATGGCAGTGTCTTGCTGAGTAGCATTCATTATTGTTGTTGTGAGTTTCTGTGAACCACTGTGAGAATGTTGGAGCTTGAATTAGAGCAATAAACAAACCATTCAATTTCTTGTTAAACATGACAAGAGTGGAAATAAAATCAGGGACATGTTAGTAGTTTACAGGGATAATGCCATGAAGAAAGTGGCAGCGTACAATGGATTAAATGTTTTTCTAAGGGGAGAGGAAGTGTCACTGATGAAGAGAGGTCAGAGCGGCCAATAACAAGCAAAAATGATGAAAACATTGCAAAAATTAATTGAATTGTGCTTCAAAATTGTCGGCTGACTATGAGAAGTATAGCAGAACAAGTAAATATCAATAGAGAAACAGGAAAATCTTCACTGCAAATTTTGGCATGAGAAATGGTCCCAAAGGAGCTCACTGATGAACAAAAGCAAAGAAGAATTAAAGTTTGTCAAGACTCTTTGGAGAGACAAGATGATGTTTTGGGCTGTGTTATCATTGGTTATGAAACATGGGTGTACCAATATGACCCTGAATCAAAGTGTCAAAGTGCACAGTGGAAGTCAGTCAATTCTCCATGACCAAAAAAGTTCTGTCAGCCCAAATCAAGAGTCAAAATGACATTGCTAGCCTTTTTTGATATCAGAGGGATTGTTCATTATGTATTTGTACCAACTAGACAAACAGTCAACCAAGTTGACTATTTGGAAGTGCTGAAAAGGCTGCGTGAAAATGTAGATGAAAACGACCTGAACTTTTCGTCACCAGCTCATGCCTCTTGCACCATGACAATGCACCAGCTCGTGTGGAACTGTCTGTGAGGGAGTTTTTAGCCAGTAAACAAATACCTGTATTGGAACACCCTCCATACTCATCTGATCTGGCCCCCAATGACTTTTTTCTTTACCTGAAGATAAAGAAAATATTGAAAGGAAGACATTTCGATGACATTCAGGACATCAAGGGTAGTATGATGACAGCTCTGATGGCCATTCCAGAAAAAGAGTTCGAAAATTGCTTTTAAGGGTGGACTAGGTGCTGGCATTGGTGCATAGCTTCCCAAAGGAAGTACATCGAAGGTGACCGTAGTGATATTGACCAATGAGCTATGTAGCACTTTTTTTAGGATGAGTTTGTGAACTTAATTGTCAGACACTGTATGTACACCGTATACAAGTATATTTCAATAAATACCAGTAGTTTCTAAGAAGTTGAAAACAGGAAAAGAGAAAGCAAAAGCACTGAGCACTGTGTCTGGCCCATAGTAAATTTGTAATGAAGGTCACATGGTGTTGTTATCCCCATAGGGATAAGCATAAGGCCAGAACACGGCTTAATGGCACTCAAAATATGATAAGCAGCAGGGAACAGGCTGGGAAATGTAGAGAAGGGGTCTCTCTTCAACCTAAGCCAGGAGGAACATAACCCTCTTACCCTCCTGTGTACTGTACCCTTTCCTTCCAGCAAAGATTCCCTCAGCTCTGACGGAAGCACCCAGGCTTATAGCTTTGAAAGCAGGCCCAGGGGAGTACTGCATCCCCAGCTACCCCTGAAGTAAATGAAAAAATACAGAGATAGGAAATGTGCTTGTGATTCTGTCACTGGGATATGCAAATAAAATATATATGATAGGTCTATCTGCCTAATATTCCTGCCAACTCATCTCTGGGTGTGATTAAAATGAGCAATAAATTCCTCGTGAGTCTCGGTGGAGTGAGGATCTGGGAGCAGAGATGCGGGCTGGCACCAGCACGTCCCCCTCAGCTGAATATTCATCATGGAATAGCTCCCCATATTTTTGTTTTATCTGCCATCATGTGCACAGATATATTTCTACTTCTCGTCTCTTAGTTAAGACATGAAAATGGTCTAAGCTTTAAGTATTAAACTCTCCATCTAGTGAAATCCTCAAAGAGATCACAGGCTACCTTCTCTATGAAGCCCGCCTTGCTCATTGTGTGTGGAGGAGATCCATGCTTTCTTGGAGCCCCCACAAACTCTGTGTGGACCCCTCCTAAGGCACAAGTCAGTCTGTGGGTATCAGAGCTAGGAGCACCAAGGAGGCTCCCACATGGAGAAATGCTGAGAACTGAGCAAACAGCAGTAAGAAGAAACTCATGTACGCCACTTAAGGTGACAGAGTCTTAGATAAGCAACACATTTTTAAAGGCAAAATGAAATAAAAAATTAGGCTTATGGATCATTTAAAAAAAAAAAAATCTGGGGAAGCTGGGATGGCTCAGCAGGTTAAGTGCTTGCTTTGTAGCCCCGGAGACCAAGGATCAAATCCTGGCTCCAGCCCATGCGGACCCATATGCTGAACTGGGGTGTGCCCCCAGTTCGGTTCTTGCCAGGACCTATGCTGGAGGTTCCTGGCCCAATTCCTGCCCTGTGCAGCCCTGTGCCCACATGTGGAGTGAAACTATATAGAAAACTAATGCTGTCAACTATGGAGACTGCTCTGGGCCCTCCCTCTTCTCTTTGTCTCTCTTTGTTTGTCTCTCTCTCTCTGTTAAAATATAATAAAAATAAATCTTAAAAAAAAAAAAAGAAAATCATCAAGAAATAATATTTAGTGAATACAAGCAGATTTCAAATATGAAACTAGGATCGTAACTCACACAGCACTTTCAGGGCCAAGTAGAAAATAAGTGTCTGACAGGCAAGCATATGATACAATAGGGAATGGGAGGGCCTATGGCTGAAGAGCCCACACTTCAACCTCTAAGACATTACATTTAAAAAAATTCTGGGTTGGCAAAATAAAACATGGCTGTCAGTTTCAGATCCCTAGCATTTATAGTAAGCTATTAGCAAGGTTAAAAGACAGGCCACAGATATAAATACCTGTATGTCTGTCCAGAAAAGATAGATACAATATCGTAAGAGGAGATCTGATTCATATTCCAATAGTTACTTATAAGTTGATTTTCTATAAGTCATCTGTTTTCTTTTGTTCAGTTTTCCATCTGTAAAATGGTGATGGTTAAGAGTTGCTTCATAGATTTGTTATAGAATTAGAAAAAAATGTATATTAGAACACCTGGCATAGTGAGTAGATACAGTGAATAAATAGTACCTGCTATTATTATAAATGATAAAAAATCTTAATAGTGGTTATATATAAGTAATAGGGCTAGAATCTTTTGAAATACAGCTCAGTTGATGTCTCTCCCAGGAAGCCTTCCTTGATATCCCAGGCAGGACTGGAAGCCATCTCTGGGTTTTCACAGACCCTGGGCTTCTCTGGAACTGATGACTCATTGGTGTTATGGTTCTCTTGCCTGATTCCTTGTTAGACTGTGAGCTCCTTGAGTGTTTCACCATCTATCTTCCTGCCATAGTTCAGAACCTGGCATTCAGATATCATTCATAAATATGTACTGGATTAGTTAATTCTCTTCAGTTTACTTTCCTCTACTTTACAAATTGTCTATAATGGGACAGAGACTTTTATTATTTTTCCATAATGAGCACATATTTGACTACAGAGTGGTAGGTAAAGTGGAAGAGGCTGAGCTGGGTGGCAGGAGATGCTGGACAAATAGGAGTAAGAGAAGATCAAGTGGAGGTAACCCATGTCTAAACAAAGAAACAAGGTCTCAGACTGGAGCCTTAGCACTCTCTAGGCCTTGAGTCATTATGTTGACAGACATAGGGCCTGAACGCAGGAGCAGCTGCTGCTTACTTACTGGCAGAGGGAGACAGAAACCAGGTTTAAAGCATTGTTATTCCCTGGAAACTCTGCCTCACAATTTTGAAGAGGTAGTTTGCAGCTTGGAGGAAAAAGTAGAGTAGAAAGAATGAATGACCAAACAGATGCTAAGCAATGGAATGAAAGACAATGCTGCTGACATCCAGGGAGAGCTGAGGAGCAGTTCACCTGGGCAGAATCCGATGGAACGGTAGAGCAGTCAGGTGGAGATGCTCAGCGAACAGCTGGATACTGCAGATGGAGGAAGTCCAGCCTGGATGAAGGGATCAAGCGCAGAAGTGATGACAAAGAAACAGCCTTCCGGTTGAAAGGCTACAGAAACCCATGGCTGGCTAGATGGTCAGCTAGTCTCTACAGGCAGCCCCATGTACTGTGGGGCAGCTCTGTTAGAAAATTCCTTTGCAGCTGCCACCCACTAAGCTTGGCTCTGTCCTAGCTTTGCCAGTGAATGAATCTCCCCCGCTCCCACTAATAGCCGTTTCTGTGTCTATGTGCAGTCTCTCCTCTCCAGATACCCCTATTACTTTTAGCTTTTTCTCAGGGCACAGTTCCTCTTGCCCCTTTACTGCCCTTATCTACCTAGATTCTAAGACTCAGCCTACTTAGATAG
Organism: Craseonycteris thonglongyai; assembly: GCA_004027555.1. Classification (NCBI taxonomy): domain Eukaryota; kingdom Metazoa; phylum Chordata; class Mammalia; order Chiroptera; family Craseonycteridae; genus Craseonycteris; species Craseonycteris thonglongyai. The sequence goes on from PVKE010005529.1 coordinate 5,962, forward strand.
TGTCTGCAATTACCCTTTGTGGTCCAGAGGGTCTGAGACTGGCACACAGGAACATACCCACCATTTCTTCACTTGGGACACAAGCCTTGTACTAATGTGGCCAACATCAAAACATTTCTCAGGAAGCCAAATTTTGTTAAGTGTACCTCAGCAGCCCTAACCCCTCCAGCTATGCTAGTACTAAGAGGCTTGTTCTCTTGCTTTACATGAGCAGACCAGCACCTGTCCTATGTAACATCACCTGACATACCATGGACACTCTTGGCCAAGGGCAGCACTTGCTCTCAGGGGACAGTAATTAGGCCTGAAAGGGGAGATGTGACTGAGGCGCAGTCCCCAAGGTTATCTGAAACGTGTGAGGCTATTTGAAACATCCTTAAGGCACCTGGGGAAGCTGACCTGACTTCCAGGGTAGCTTCTAGGGGTAGGAAATCTGAACAAAGGGAGGGAAGAGCTTGCTCTCTGGAATTTTTGCTCTTCCAGGTCCCAAGTGCCCCTTGGAATGTGTTGTGAAAGGCAGTCCCCTTTCTAACTTCTCCCTTCTCTGGAGGGAACTATTGTAAGACAGTTACTAAAGTTCACAAGAAGACAAACTGGTTAATACTGTTAACAAATATTTCCAGTTCTTCCTTTTCTAGAATCATTCTTCTTGGTCTCTGTGACTGGGTGGGAACATGAGATTAGTATGTCCAGTGAGTGGTGAGTAGAAGTAGGGGGTCCTACTTCCAGGCTGAGCATTTAATGTAGATACAAGATCTTCCAGAAAATTCTTTTCCCTTTGGCAAGCAACCAGAATCATTTCAGATACCCAGTGGCTGCTCTGCCACTCAGGTCCCTGAGTGCCTGTGATAAGCAGAGACTCCTGTTGACCGACAATAAACACGAAGCATGAAACAAAAATAAATCTTTGTTGTTTTAAACAAGTGAAATTTGGGGTGCTACAACAGCATTATCTAGTTTATTCCTGCTGATCCACACATAATCATATAGTGAATGGAACCTTAGAAACCATTTATTCCAATGTTTTCATTTCAGAGGGGTAAACCGAACTTCAATGAAGGGAAGTGCTAACGAAAGGTCCCCTAATAAGTGAGGGGTGGAGCTGGGATCACAACTCACATCTTGTCTTAGTCCAGTGACCTAAGAGTTCTAACTCAAGACAGAATATTTGGCATTAGGTGGGACCCGCTACACTGAATTTCAGGGCACTTCAGCCAGTTGACTCCACGATGCTAGAAAGAGCGTAAGACAGTCAGAAACCAGGTGTTCCAGTTCCAGTCCTGCTGTTGAGCCTGCTTTGTTCAAGTCTATTAATTTCAGTGTTGATGCTAATTTACTCTGGGACCAAATTCAAACCACATGGCTCACACCCCTGGGCTCCAGTTTCTCTAAAAGTAAAATGAATCATTTGACTTAGGTTTCAGAGATTTAAAATATTTATCCCACAGCAGCGCCTCCACAGAGAGAAGGGATAGGTCAGGGAAGGATAGGTCTACTTCTTCAACTGGAACAGCTCTATTTTCCTCTGACTTATATGTTTAGGCTTTGGTAAAATTTCCCATCACTGCAGTTGATGATTTCTGAGGTCTGTCAGCTATAAGATTTGTGATTCTAATTCTTGGATTATGCCAAGTATTAATAGTTTCTGAGTTATAGCTGGTGGCTGGGAGAAGCAGAAGGCAGCCCTAGTTTTAGGGAGTTTAAGAATATGGTTGACAAGATCAAATTAAGATGGAATATTTTTTTTTTTGCTCAGGCCCTATACCAGGTTCTCTGGAGAGTGTGTGGAGAGAAGGGGGTCAGGGAATGTTTTTAGAGGAGTGATGATAGGAAAGGATTGCTTGATGAAGCTACAGAATACATGAGGCCTGGGGAAATAGTACTTGGGCTAAAGATTTTGTCTCACTAGCCCACCTCCTATGAAAGAAGCTGGAAGGTCCTTCACCTCAAAAACTGAATTTGTATGTTAATCCCCAGAAGCTAGAAGTAGCCCAGACCTCTTCCTGATTCATGAAAGGAACAGCTTCCTATTCTTTCTTTTTCCTTCCTTCCTTCCCTTTCCTTCCTTCCTTACTTCCCTTTCTTTCTCTTTTTCTATTGTTAAATATAATGGAGTGACATTGGTTGGTAAAAATTACACACATTCCAGGTATACAATTCTACATTACATCCTCTATGTGTTGCATTGTGTGCTCACCACCCAGAGTCAGTTCTCCTTCCATCACCATGTATTTGATGCTTCATCCATTCTCCCCTCCCCACTTACCCTCAGGTAAACCCTGAACTATTGACTATGTCCAAGAGTTTTTGTTTCTTTGTTACTTTCAGTTTTATATATCACATATTGGAGAAGACATATGGTTCTTGACTTTTCTGCCTAACTTCACTTAACATGATGATCCCAAGGTCCAACTACATTGCTGCAAATGGCAGTATTTCATCTTTTCTTATTGCTGAGTAGTGTTCCATTGTGTAAATGTACCACAACTTCTTTATCCAGTCATCTATCAAAGGATACTTCAGTTGTTTCCATGACTTGGCCACTGTGAACAGTGCTGTGAGGAACACTGGGGTACATATATCTTTGCGGACTAAGGTTTTCAAATTTTGGGATTAGATAACCAGAAGAGGGATTGCTGGGTCATATAGCAATTCTATTCTTAATTTTTTTTTTTTTAAGGATTTATTTTATTGATTTTTGACAGAGAGAAACAGAGACAGAGAGAGACAGAGAGAAGGGGGAGGGCCCAGAGCAGTCTCCATAGTTGACATTAGTTTTCATATAGTTTCACTCTACAGGCGGGCACAGGGCTGCTCAGGGCAGGAACTGGGCCAGGAACCTCCCACGTAAGTCCCGGCAAGAAATGAACTGGGGGCACACCCCAGTTCAGCATGTGGGTCCGCATGGGCCAGGGCTGGGATTCGATCCTCGGTCCTCGGGGCTTCAAAGCGAGCGCTTTACCCGCTGAGCCATCCCAGCTTTCCCAATTTTTTTTTTTTTTTAAAGATTTATTTTTATTGTTTGAGAGAGAGAAAGAGAGAGAAGGGGGAGGGCCCAGAGCAGTCTCCACAGCTGTATATCATTAATTTTCACATAGTTTCATTTCACACAGGTGAATGTGGGGTTGTACAGGACAGGAACTAACCGGGGGACTCTCACATGGAAGCATGCCCCAGTTCAGAATATGGGTTCCCCCCTGGGCCAGGGCCAGGACTCGATACTCAGACCTCGTGGCTGCAAGGCAAGTGCTCAACTCAATGAGTTATCTTGGTATCCCCTATTCTTAATTTTTTGAGGAATCTCCATTCTATCTTCCATAGTGAGTGCATCAATTTACATTCCCACCAGCAGTGTATGAGGGTTCCTCTCCAGCACTTATTATTCCTTGTCTTATATCCATTCTAACAGTGTGAGGTGGTATTTCATTGTGGTTTTGATTTACATATTCCTAATAGCTCGTAAAGTTGAACATTTTTCCATATATCTGTTGGGGGAAGTATCTGTTCAGGTCTTCTGCCCATTTTTAAATTGGATCATTTTTTTGTTGTTGAGTTGTACGAGTTCTTTATATATTTTAGATATTAGCCTCTTATCAGAGGCAATGTTCGTAAATATTTTCTCCCATTTGGTTGGTTGCCTCTTTGCTTTACTGATGATTTCTTTTGTTGTGTGGAAGCTTTTTAGTTTGATATAATCACATTCTTTTATTTTTGCTTTTACTACCCTTGCATTTGAGGTCAAGTTCATAAAGTTCTCTTTGAACCCAAAGTCTGTAAGTTTAGTACTGATGTTTTCTTCTATTCAGGTTATTGTTTCAGGTCTTATGTGGAGGTCTTTGATCCATTTTGAGTTAATTTTGATCTATAGTGACAGTTCACAGTCCAGATTCATTTGTTTTTATGTGGTTTTCCAATTTTCCCAGCACCATTTGCTGAAGAGGCTTTCTTTTCTCCATTGTATATTTTTTGCTCCTTTGTAAAAAATTATCTGTCCATATATTTGTGGGTTTATTTCTGGGTTTTTTATTCTGTTCCACTGGTCTGTGTCTGTTTTTCTGCCAGTACGAAGCTGTTTTGATTACTGATGCTTTGTAATATAGATTAAAGTTGAGGAGTGAGATGCGCCCAGCTTTATTCTTTTTTTAGGATTGCATTGGCGATTTGGGGGTCTTTCATGGTTTCATATGAATTTGATGATTTTTAAATCTATTTCTTGAAAATATATCTGAGATTTTCATGGGAATTGCATTCTGCATGTTGCTTTGGGTAACATGGCCATTTTAACTATGTTGATTCTTCCAATCTATGAACACGAAATATCTTTCTATTACTCTGTATCTTCTTCAATTTCTTTAAATAGTGTCTTATAGTTTTCCATTGTACAAGTGCTTCACATTCTTTAAGTTTATTCCTAGATATTTTATTCTTTTGTTGTGATCACAAAAGCTATTGTTTTTTTCTCATTTCTATTTCTGAAATTGTTGTACGTATATAAAAATGTAATGGATTTTTGTACACCGATTTTGAATCCTGTAACTTTACTGTATTTGTTTATTATTTCTAATGGTTTTCTGGTGGAGTCTTTAGGGTTTTCTATATAAAAAATCATGTCATTTGCAAAAAGTGAGTTTAACTTCTTCACTCCCTATCTGAATGCCTTTTATTTTTTTCTCATGCCTGATGGCTCTGGCTAGAACTTCCAGCACTATGTTGAATAGCAGTGGTGACAGGAGACATCTGTCTTGTTCTTGATTTTAGATAAAAAGGTTTCAGTATTTCCCCATTCATTATGATATTCGCTGAGGGTTTGTCATATATGGCCTTTATTATGTTGAGGTACTTTCCTTCTATACCCATTTTATTAAGTATTTCTGATCATAAATGGATGTTGTATCTTGTCAAATGCATTTTCTGCTTCTATTGATATAACAATATGGTTTTTATCTTTTATTTTGTTTATGTGGTGTATATCACATTGATCGATTTGTGTATGTTGAAGCATCCTTGTGCCCCAGGGGTGAATCCATTTGACGGTGATGTATAATCTTTTTTAATGCATTGTTGTAGTCTATTTGCTAGTATTTTGTTTAGGATTTTTGCATTGGTGTTCATCAGAGATATTGGTCTATAGTTTCTTTTTTTGTGATGTCCTTCCTTACCAGGCTTTGGTATTAGGGTAAGGTTGGCCCTGTAGAATGAGTTGGGAAGTATTGACTCTTCTTCAACTTTTTGGAAAAGTTTGAGGAGGATAGGTATTAGTTCCTCTTTGAATGCCTTAAAAAACTCTGTTAGTGAGACTATCTGGTCTTGGACTCTTGCTTTTGGGAAGGTTTTGGATGACTGTTTTAATTTCCTTACTGTTGATTGGTCTGTTTAGGTTATCCAGTTCTTCTTGATTCAGTCTAGGTAGACTGTATGTTTCTAGAAACTTGTACATTTCTTCTAGGTTGCAAAATTTGGTGGTGTACAGTCCTTCCTAGTATTCTTGTATGATCCTTTATATTTCTGTAGTATCAGTTGTAATTTTGCCTCTTTAATTTCTATTTTGGATTACTTGTCTCCTTTCTCTTGGTGAGCCTAGACAGGGGTTTGTCAATTTTATTAATTTTTACAAAAAAACAGCCTTTGTTGCATTAAGTTTTTCTATTGTTTTTCTATTCTCGATTTCATTTAGTTCTTCTTTAATTTTTATTATTTCCTTCTGTCTGCTGGCTTTGGGTGTTTTTTGATCTTTGATTTCTGGTTCTTTTAGATGTATTATTAGGTTGTTTACTCGTGATTTTTCTTGATTCTTGAGATAGGCCTGTAGTGATATAAATTTCCCTCTTGTTACTGCTTTTGCTGCATCCCAGTAATTTTGGTATGTTATGTGTTAGTTCTTATTTGTTTCTATGTATTTTTTAATCTCTTTTATTTCTTCTTTGATTCAGTCATTTAAAAATAACGTTGTTTCATCTCCATGTATATGTGGTTTTTCCTTTCTTTTTGTAGTTGACCTCCAATTTCAAAGCTTTGGATCAGAGCATATACTTGGTATGATTTCAATCTTCTTAAATTTGCTGTGTCCCAGCATGTGGTCTATCCTTGAGAATGTTCCATGTGCACCAGAAAAGAATGTATAGTCATGTGTTGTAGGATGAAGTATCCTGTAAATGTCAACTATGTCCAACTGCTGTAATGTATCATTTAAAGCTAATATTTCCTTATTATTTTGTTTGGATGACCTGTACATGACTGTCAATGGGGTGTTTTAAGTCCCCTACTAAAATTGTGTTTTTGTTAGTTTCTCCTTTTAGATCTCTTTGTAAATTTTGGTGCTTCTTGGTTGGGGGCATCTATATTAATAAGTGTCATGTGTTCTTGTTGTATTGTCCCCTTTATCATTATAAAATGTCCATCTTTGTCTCTTATTGTCATTTTGATCTTGAAGTCTGTTTCGTCAGATGTAAGTATGGCTACACCTGATTTTCTCTGGATGCCATTTTCTTGGAGTATTTTTTTCCACTCTTTCGCTTTGTGGCTGAGATGTGTCTCTTGGAGGCAGCATAGGTTGGGTTTTGTTTTTTAATCCAGTTTGCTAGTCTATGTATTTTTATTGGTGAGTTCAGTCCATTTACATTTAGTGTTTCTTATAGCTACTGGTATTTTATCTTTTGTTTTCTGGTGGCTCTTTGTTTTGATTGCTTCCTTGCTTTTTTCTGTCCGTTATTTTAGTTTGACGGTGTTCTATGATTTTTTCCCCGTTTACTCTTTTTTTATTGTTATGTGTCTCAATGGTTACCATGAAGTTTATGTAAAAGGAAATTTCATATATACAGTGGTCCCTTTTCTTAAGCATGTTTCATATCTGTATTCTTTTTTGGAAATTTAAACCTTTACTTCCTTCCCTTTTATGTTTCTGTTGTCCCAGTTTATCCTTATTTATTTTTACTTTTTGTTTCTGGTCAAATAGCCGCCTTCAGTATTTCTTGAAATGCCAGCCTTGTACTGGAGAATTCCCTCAGCTTCTGTATGTGTGAAAAGGTCTTTACTCCTCACTCCTCCTTCATATCCAAAGGGAAACTTTGCTGGATAGATTATTCTTGACTGGTAATTTCTGACTTTCAACATTTTGTATTCTTGATTCCACTCCCTCATGGCTTATCAGAGTTTCAGCTGAGAAGTATGATAACAGTCTTATGGGCTTTCCTTTACAGGTTATGTTGTTATTTTCCCTTGAGAATTCTTTCTTTGTCTTTGACCTTCAGTATAATGTGTCTTGCAGAAGGTCTGCTAGAATTCAGGTAGCAAGGGATACTGTTTCTTCTTGGACTTGAGGTTCTAGTTCTTTTCATAGATTCTGGAAGTTCTCATCACTATTTGTTTGAGCAAATTCTCTGTGCTTATACTGTCCACTGCTCCCTCCAGAATACCTATTATTCTTGTTACCTTTCTAGTAGTCAGATAGTTATTGTAGAGATCTTTCATTTCTTTTAACTCTCAGGTCTCTCTCTTCTTTCTTCCGTGACATTCCCAAATTTGTCTTCAATTTCACTCATTTTTTCCTCCATCTGTTGGCTCTGCTTCCTATGCTAGCTATTTCATTTTTCATTTATTTTATTGTGTTATCTCCAGAACTTCTATTTCGTTCTTTTTTATCATTTCAGTTTCTTTGTTGAAGTATTCCTTTTGCTCACAGGTTTTTCTTTCTGAGGACATTTAGCTGCTTTTCTATTTAGCTGTCTTTCTTTGATCTCTTTGAGTGTTTTCAGAACTGCAATGTTGAATTCTGTGTCATTTAGCTCATATCTCTAGTTCCTTTTCTAGAGATTTTTCATTTTCTTTCTGAGCATCTTTGTTCCCTAGGGTGCTCATTGCTTTCTCTTCCTGGGCATAAGGACTGTTCCCCTGGTAGATGTGAAGAGGTCTTTCTTTCACTTCCCATTTTGTGTCACTGCAATGTCTTACGATATTTTTCTCTTGTTTACTCATTCTTTTTGCCTTGGGCTCTGTGTGCTTCCTTTTTGGGAGGATGTGGTGGTTGACAGATGGTATTCAATGCCTTGAGATCCCGTTGCAGTCAGAAGCTGCCATGCCCATGCTACACAGTTTTCCTGGATCTTCCTGCTGTCATCAGTGGAAAGGGTGTGGACAGCGCTTGTTGGAAAAGGTGCAGGTCTGTTTACCACACAGGGTAATGGCAGTTTCCTGGATGTAGCTGACTGTATGCAGTCACTGGGTGGAGTTGGCGGTAGTGGCGATGAGCTTTGGGAGAGAGCAAAGGGAAGCAACCAGCCTCTGTGTCCAAGGCAGCGCAGTGCTCCAGCTGAGGCCCAACCTTGTCCATGGCCATGCCGAGCTCCAGCTGCTGGTACACCAGCCACCAGACCAGTGCTTTGCCAGCTCGTGCCTTGCTTTGGCCACCCGTGCTATGTTCTGGCTGCCAGTGGCCCGCTCCGGCCTTCCACCCCACGATCTGGCCACCTGCACCTCCACTCTTGTAGATTCTCAGCCTCTAACCGCCCAGAGTCATTCTGCACCTTGGCTCATGCTCCCTCTGCAGTCTCTTCTCTGATGGTTTCCAGGTTGTGCTCCACGGTGTGTCTCCGCACAGCTCTCTTCCCTTCTCTCTCGCTCACTTCTTTCTCTGGCACTTATATATTTTCTTGTGATGAATGAGGCTCTCAGCTGAAGCTATATATTGCTTGGGGATTCCGTGGTTGGATTTTAGTTGTTCAATATATTGTATCTTTTTTTAAAATTTTTTTTATTGTTTTTGACAGAGAGAGAGAGAGAGAGAGAGAGAGAGAGATGCAGAGACAGAGAGAAGGGGGAGGGCCGCAAACAGTCTCCATAGTTGTACATCATTGGTTTTTCCACATAGTTTCATTCCACAGGTGGGCGTGGGGCTGCACAGGGCAGGAACTGGGCCGGGGTCTTGCCCTGGTGAGAACCGAACTGGGGGCACTCCCCAGTTCAGGATATGGGTCCGCATGGGCCAGGGCCAGGACTCGATCCTCTGTCTCCGGGGCTGCAAAGTGAGCACTTAACCCACTGAGCCATCCCAGCTTCCCTAATATATTGTATTTTTTTTTATTATATATTTTTATTTATTTATTTTTATTTTTGACAGAGAGAGAGAGAGATACAGAGACAGAGAAAACTGAACTGGGGGAGCTCCCAGTTCAGCATATGGTTCCACATGGGCCGGGGCCAGGATTCGATCCTCGGTCCCCGGCGTTGCAAAGCGAGCACTTAACCCACTGAGCCATCCCGGCTTCCCCTATATTGTATTTTTAAGGAGAGGTTTCAAGTGTCTCCTTTCATGCTGCCATCTTGCTGATGTCCAGCTTCCTATTCTTGAAGAGACTAAGGGTGCATTTATATTTAAAGAGACAATAATCACCTAAGGAAAAGTTGCCTTTGGTGTGAAGCCTAACATAATTTAATGAGTAAAAGGTTAAATATGTCATGGAGTGCCTACAGGCCTTCTTCTTTCTCTGAGACTTACCTTGGCCTCAGAAATCCTTAAAAGCTTCATTACTTCCCCTTCTCTGGCATAATCCAAGGGTGTGTGTCCTATTTCATTCCTCTGTAGGGGGTTGGCTCCTGGCAGGAGGAGAAAGATAGTTGTCAGAGGCTGTATGAACAATCAGTGGGACCTTAGCCTTTCCTCAGAGGGGGCTTGGGTCCTGATTTTAGTGTTAGGAATGCTCCTAAAAATACGGAGCCACAAAAACCTAAGAGACTGTAGAATGATGGGAAAAACATGCCAAACTACTATGAGAAGAGAGTTCTTAGTTCTCTCTGACACAAACGTCAGAGTATTGGGGCTCCCACGTATAGATGCACATATGCAGAAACACACTACCCATACTATCACACATGTAGATATGTTACATATACACAGGTGTGCTGTATACCTACAAATATACACAGCTGAACATGCTAACAAATATATCAAACACATGGATTAATATACTCCAACACCAATGCACTAATCATTAATATACTCCTCTTATCAAACTCATATGCATAAGATGAATATTCATTTATAAAAATCACATAAAAGGCTTCCTTTCTAAAGCACAGAATGTCCCCATATAACAATATTAATAAAAAGGCCCTCTTCTTTCTGCTCTCTGCCCTACTCTTTTTTTAAATGCTCTTTTGTCTCTGGCATTTCCTGCCTGTCAGTACGCTGAATCCTCTGAAAGGCTGTGGCCATCCCCAGCAACTCAGCCAGCCCCATGGTTTGATGCTGTTACAACACTAGCTGTTTGTAAGTGTGTGCATATGGGTAAGCTTTCCTCCAATCATTAGTTCCTATGATTTGAGGACAAAGAACTTTAAGTATGACAAAAAGAAGGAGATTGCAGGAGGCCATGCACCTACCCTCCCTCTTTTAAGTGCTGGCAGCTGATGAGCCTGTATAAAGCCATTACTGTGTGCAAAGTCCTGGCAGTTATACAGTAAAGGCTACTCTGACCCCCATCCCCCATGCTGTCAGACTCTCCTTTCCAAAGCTTAGGTCTGAGCACCTCACTCTTCTCTTTAAAAACTCTCCATCAATTTGTCAAACCTTGAATGAGTGGGGCTTGGGTACACAGAAGAATCAGATCTGGCCCTGCTCCAAAGGCACTCCTCTCAAGGAAAGAAGAGAAAAACATAAGAAAGCTGTGTCTTTAACACAGCAGATGCTCAAAACTATGTGTTAAATGGAACATTCCTTGATCTTTTTTGCTAGGGAAGTGTTGTCTAAAAGTAAGAAGGGTTAAGACTCAGTACCTACCATAAGGCTATAATGGGCTGGCTGGGGACACTAAATACACAGGCAAAGTCACATCAGTATGGGGCCTGGTGGGTAGTGGTAGTGTGTGTGTGTCCGGTCACCATTTGCTAATGGACAGTAAAAATTAGCATTTCTCAATCCCAGACTGTGGAAACATTTATATCATGATATAAAGCCATTCCTATTGAAGCTTTCTGCTTCTTAAAGGCCTATAAACTTATCAACAATAGCACACATGCATTTACATGTGGCTGTCTGCATGAGCTGCAGAAGAAGAGGTGTGGGAGGAGGAGACAGCAGGTTAAGAAGTCTTATTATCAGTAAGAAAAAATATTTTATATATAATCCTACTTTCTAATAGAAATTTGCTACAAAATAATATATATTATATAATTTTTAATTGAGATATAATTCACATACCTTTTAAAGTTTACAATTTAGTGGTTTTAAATATATTTACAAGGTTATACAATCACCACCACTATCTAATTCCAGATAATTTTCATTATCTCAAAGATAAACCCCATAACCATTATCAAAGACCATGTCCTTCCTGTTCCCCCCAACCCCAGCAATCATTGTCTACTTTCTGTCAAGTACATATTTGCCTATACTTGACATTTCATATAAATGGAATTGTATGATATATAGCCTTTTGTGTCTGGCTTTAGCATGTTTTCAAGGTTCATCTATGTTGTAGCATGTGTTATTCATGCTTTGCTATGAATGTAGAATGTACTTCATTCCTTTTTATGGCCAAATAATATTCCATTGTGTGGATATACCGCATTTTGTTTATCCATTTACCAGCTGGTAGACATTTGGGATGTATCCCACTTTTGGCCTTTATGAATAACGCAGCTAGGAACATTTGTGTATAAGCCTTTATGTGAAAGTATGTTTTCATGTCTCATCATGTATCTAGAAGTGGTGATAATAGCCTCTGGTATTTATTAAGCAGTTACTATATGCCAGGCATTGTGGTCTGTATTTTATATATGTGATTATATAATTTAATCTTTACAACCATCCTGAGGGGTAGGAATGAAAATTCCCATGCTACAGACATGGAAATGGGGTTCAGAGAAGTAAAATAATTAGCCCAAGATCACAAAGCTGCTTATTTCCTTGGACCATGAGTCAAATCCCCAGGTTTTCTTAACTGCAATTCTCCATAGTCCCACCAGGGTGGCCATGACATACCCCTGCTGAAAAATCCTTTACTGGCTTTTCACTGCTTATAGGATGAAGTACAACCTTGCTGGTAAGGAGGATTTCTATGCTCTTCCCAACTAGTAAGCAAGTGCTCAGAGGCTCTGCTGGAGCCTCATGCTTTCTTTCAATTCTTCTGGCACTTACTGGGCACTCTGTATCTGCAGGGCCCTGAAAATAGGATGGTGGCAGACAAGCAAAGTCAAGGAATAGTTTTCTTTTTTTATATTTCTTGACCACTCTGTAGCAACTGATACTTTGGCTACTTTCTCCTTTGAGTTAAATAAAACCACGTTTTCAGGTTTTCTCACACCCTTGTGACTTCCTTTTCTTTCTGGTCTTCAGGCTGCTCTTCCTGTCTTTATGATTAAGTGCTACCTAGAGTTTGAATCTAGGCACAATTCTAGCTCTTCAGAAGCTAATGAGGATGAGAAATGACCACACAACTTTAACAGGCTAAGTGTGATCAGTGTGCTGAAGCATGAACATACAGATAGTACCACAGAGGCTCAGGACAGAACAGGGTGCTAAGGGGCTTGTTCACCTGGCCTGGCCTTCCTAGCCCAGCCCGTTCTCTCTGTGCTCAGCACTGAGGAGTTATTCTGGTCAGGAGCAGGCAGCATCCTCCTGTCCTGCCAAAGCTCCTGGACCATTTCTAGGGCAGAAAGGGAACTACAATTAAGCAGAGGAAACACCTTTCCTTTCTTTCTCAGCCTCAGTGGGAGCTCTGTCACTAGGTATGGGCTGGAGTAGAAGGGTAATCAGGCTGAGACCTCTACACAGGAAATAAAAGAGAAGAGAAATGGATAAGAAAGAAAAAAAAATGGGAGGGAGAAAGGGACAAGGATGAAAAAGACAGGTGAGAGAGAAAGACAGTGGGAGAATTGAGGGTGAGATTAACTGCTTCAAACAAGTTCTGTCTATGATCTATATTTGCTTACAGAATGAAAAATGGGTGCCATAAACATTGGCCACGGAGTAATTTCTAGTAAGAGTTGTGTCACTTCTCATAAAGGATGGGATGGAGACAGGTAGGACATCACTGAACTGGGGCCAACCAGCACAGGACTCCTTTTAAAGCAGTGCTGGGCCTGTCTCCAGCCCAGGACTCCACCTCAGCCACTTCTGAGGGGGGAAGCCAGCTGGGTTCCACAAGGTTCTGGAGCCTCAGGATAGCATGTCTGCTCCCACTTTAGGAAGGCTGAGGCAGGGGCATCATGGATATGTCCATCTAATATTAGCCTCCAGCCCCCATACCCTTGTTCTGATGCTCTGACTTGACTAATTGCTGTAATAATTGATAGAACCTGACTTCTACAACTGATCGATTTCACCTCCATGACCAATGGCCACAAACCATTATGCTCCAATAAATAACCACGTTGGTGCTCACCCTCCTGCCCTCTCTGGGGGCATCAGGATGGCCCCTGCTCTGGCCTGACCTCCCCTTGCCTCCCACCCAGGGCCCCCCCAGGCCTAGCAGCTGGTCTAGAGGGTCAGGCCTCTGGGAGCACGTGAGAGGGCTGGACGAAGGTGGGGGAGAGTAATCACAGGCCATCCGTCACCTCCCACTGGCTGTCTGGGGCTGAGGCCAACACCTGGAGCACCCCAGGCAGTATAGTGCAGGACTCCTCCCCTTCTCTCCCTGCTCCAGATTAGTGTGTCCCAGCTTATAATATTTGATAAATAGCACACGGGCTTCCTAGCAGCACTGGTGCGGCTGTGCCTGCCCGCTACAGCTGTGGAAGGTCACTCATTGGGGAAATATGTTTCTGTCAGTGGTATTGAAAAAAGTTTAGTGGAGTGACAGGCCTCAATTTTTCAAATTTTATTAACTCCATCCTCTTAACCATTTGTCTTGAATTCCTTCAGATTCTGGGGGCTCTGTCAATAGGGCTGAGAGGCCAGGAGAGTAGGAATTTGGGGGTGGTCATGGGCTAGTCCTGATTGGTGCTAGTGGCTGGCTTGGGTCTCATTACCCAGGGCAAGAAGGTAAGGCAGTAGAAATGGTCTGGATGAGAGAAGAACTGGCTCACTGGGGCCCAAGAAGCCCACTGCTCTTCTCGGGCATAGCACCTGCCTTTGGTTTGATATAATCACAGACTTTCTGAGAGGAAAAAGACCTCCCCTCTACTATATCCAAAACAGGTGGTCACCCTGGCTTCCCTGAATGTGCTCAGAGCCCAGCCCCAAGCTCATGGCCCTTCAGGAGGCTTCCCCATTAAAACGAGGGCAAATTCTTTTCATATAGGCTCTAACCTCTCTCTCCAACCCTACTCCCACCTTGTTCTTCCAGTAAATACCTGTTCATCTTCTAAGCTCTAGTTCAGCCTTCTCCTCTAGGAAGGCTTCCTTCTCTCCCTCCCACCCCAGTTTTGGTACTGTCCTTTGTGCTCCCACCCACCCTGCTGCTTCATCTTATTGCACTGATCACTCGGTGTTAAAACAGTCTGTCTCCATCTGAGACGGAGAGCTCTTAGAAGTCAGGGACCATGTCTGATCCACTGCTAGATCCCTCTTAGCCAGCACACGGTCTGGCACACAAGAGGTGTTCAATAAGATTTACCAAACCAATGGACTTTTTACAGGTGCTGTCTTCTGAGGTCACACACAACATGGCTATTCTTTCTGCTCCAGAAGAACCTTCTGACAGCAAGTGTGTGACCATGTTCCTAGTTCTCATAAGCCAAAGTCCCTAGTCTCTTTGCAGGTCCTAGATACTTCTCTGCTTGGGCGGCAGATTAAGTCAGACCAGGGCCCAGCATTCTCTGTGCTCTGTTGGTGGAAGTCTAGAGGAAGTGGTTGAAGAGGCCCACTTGCCCTCCCTGGGGACAGTGCTGAATTTGGGGTGGGGTGGGGCGGGATTCAGATCTTCTCAGCTGGTAGGAACAGCTTACAAAGTGGGGGTGAAGTGGGAGAAGAGGTGTGTTACTCTTTCCTCCCTTGACACTACCCACCCAGTGAATATCAAAGGCAATAATGTATATTAAAAGGGCTTTAAAAAAACACAACAGCAACTGCCCTACACAAAAATATTAGGCTATTATTATCAGTAATATTGACATGGTCACCCCCTAGCTCTGTCAGCTCCTCACCCACTCTGCCCCATACTGGCCTTCCAGTGATCCAGCTCTCCCAACACTGCAGTTCCCATGACTCACCCCTCCCCCTACACGCAGCTGGCTCCCAGCCCTGTCAGAAGAGAGGTAATCCCCACTGGACCAGGAGCCAGTGGGGATTACCATTCCCTGGCTATGTGATCCCGGGCCTTCTTTCTCTTCTCTGGTGGTAATAATGATTGCTACCCTGCCTACCTCTAGGGGTTTTGTTAGGGCTGAATAAGATTAAAAAAACTTGAAAATGAAAAAACATTGTACAGGCTGTACAATGTTCTTTGTGATAACTTTCAAATTCACTCCCTCTTCCCATTTTGACTGCTAGCTCCTTTACCATCTTCATCCTTATTTTCACTATTTCAACAGTCTGCTTACTGTCTCCAATCAGAAGTGTTTACTGAATATAGGGGAAATCTTTCCCATGATCAGAGACGTGGAGTGAGCCATTCTTTTTCATTGTGAGCTCCCAAAGAAGCAGTCAGAGAGACAATGAATGACCTATCGAATCAGAGAAACTGTGCACTTGCCCTGCCCTACACTCACCCCTACACTGTTGCTGGGCAAGTCCTCTGGCCTGGAACCCCGCCCTATTCTTCCAGGCCCCTTCTCTGGGAACCTTCCTCACCCCTGCAGCTCTCAGTGTTCTCTTGGTATCCCTGGGCTCCTGTTGTCCTCCCTACTCCCTCCCTTTCCTGAGACTCCATCCCTGTTCACAGCTATTCTGTATATAGCACCTTAGGTCAGAGTTGGACCAGTTCCCCTCTGTATTCCCGGAGTCTGAAGGTGAGAGAGAAGAGCCCCATCCAGGTGCTGCAGGAAACCCAGCAGAACTGGGAACACAGCCCAGTGTCCTGACAGCTCATCCTGAGCTTTTCCCATAGACCACACCACTGAGCACTCTCAGCACATGTACACGCAGATACATGTGCACCTGCAGACATGCCGTCTCTGCAGCCAAGAACCTTTACTGAGCACTTTATGTGCCATACTCTGCCAACTACTTTCATGTATTTGACTCTCAATTTGGTGAACAAAGCAGGAGAGGTATTATTTTTTCCATTTAACACATGATTTAGTTGAGTCTGGCAGAAGAGCAAGGTGAAAGGAGGACTAACATTTGCTGGGTTTGAGGCCTTTATACACAGCGTCTCAATTATTCATCGTAAAAAGACTGAGAAAACAGGTTCAGAGACCTGAAATAATTTGTCCATGGTCACACAGCAGATTAATAGTAAAGCTGGGATTTAAAGCAAGGATTTATTTTACTATTCTCTCTTTTGTAGATGTTTGGTATTTTACATAATAAAAAGTTTTGTTTCTGAAAAGAAGACAAGTCTGGTTTTCCACCACATAATGCTAACTCTCAAAGGCTTAATGATTCAAAAAGAGGAAAAAAGCATCTTTTCTCTTTTCTTCCAGTGTGTTCAGGTGCTCCTAAGCCAACATAGGGAGGTTTCTAGAGGTAGATTTCGGATAGACAGTTTGTAGAAAGGGTAAAAATGGGGCTCCTTTTCCTCCTATTCAGGGCTTCAATGTCTGGGAGCTAGGTGAATGGTGACCCACATATACTGACTTCCCAGAAGGTCATACAAAAAGCCCTAACTCCCCAGTGGACATAGCAGGGTGTGATATCTTGCCTTCAGGGAGATGGATTTCTAAAGTTCAAGGAAAAGGAAGCTATTGCCTCATGGCTGGCCCCAGTCATTCCATTAAAACCCACTGAGCACTGAGGCTGGGCCAGGGGCTGGGCATACAGTGGAATCAGACTGGTTCTTGCCTTTGGGCAGAACTCAGCTGGTGGGAGACAGGGACAGAAACAAAGATGATACAGTGTGGTGTAGGGAGACAAGGATATGAGGATGATAAATCTCTTCCCCTTCCCACAAGGGAGACACATGCTATGTAGCTGGGGCGATGGGAAACCACAGCACCAGCTGGAGAAGACCAGAAGGTTCTGCACTAGGTTCTGCACTGAGTTCAGCACTAAGGAAAAAAGAATGGAGAAGCCTGGGGAAGGGAAGGGTAGAGCCCAAGGTAACAGAAACTGTGAGTAGGAGACCATGAGCTAGAAACCTTCCAATCCAAGGATCTTTATATATACTCGTATATATGTCTTATCTCCAGAATCAGAGTGTTACCAAAGGGCTATTTTTTGAATACTCAGAAAAGTAAGTGGTGATAATCAATAGGTATCAGGATGGGTTCATGGAAACCAAGTCATGCCAGACTAACTTCATTTTCATTGTTAGGATTATCTGTTTGCTCCATCAGATGAAGTGAGGGCAAATGTAGGCTTCATCAGACATTTGATGGGCTACCTCAGGACAACCCTGAGGACACGAGGAAGAAGAGGGGGCTGAATGCCAGTACTCTGAGTGTGAAGGTTAGTAAGCGGAAGCTAACCAGACCCAAGGGGTATGGGAGTGGCACAGCGAATGGCAGACCAGAGGTGACCTGAAAGGAAGCTTCCAGTAGCAGGAAATAGACCTGGTTCTGGTCAGCATGTTTATCCCTGACACAAATATCATAATGATGGTACGTGCGTTCATCAGATCTGCAGATGTCAGATTAAGGTGGGAAGGGTGCCAAATATACCTGGTGGAAGACTTACAGTAAGAGCTAAAACACATGAGATAATAATAGAGTGTGGAGATAATTAGGAAGTTGTGGGTTTTGGAAGAGAGACAAAGTAAAGATCGTTATGGAAAGAGTGATCAAGACTAAAAAGAGTTTCGAGCCACAGGAGAATAATGGTTTAAGGAACTGGAGGTTTAGGCTGCAGAAAAGAGAGTTCAGGAGAACATGCCTGCATTTTCATGTACTTGAAGTGCCATCATATGCAGTCCCTATTAGATTCATTCTACATAAACCCAGTGATAAAATTAAGACCCTTAGAAGCAGATTTTAGCTGAATATAAGAAATATCTAACCATCAGAACATCCAAAGATAGAATCTGAGCAGTCTTAGGAGCAAATGAGTTCAAGCACTTAGTGTGCAACCATTTGGTAGGTCTACCTTTTTTTTTTTTTCTTTCTTTTTTTAGCTTCTTTGGTCTTACAGATTTATTTTTCTTGTTTTAGGCCTAGAGAGACAGAGAGACAGAGAGAGAAGGAGAGAAAGAAATAAAGACAGAACAGAGGGCGAGAGAGAGAAGGTCTACTATTTACATATCAGCTTACAGGGATTTTTTTCAAGATTGTTCATTTGTTCATTCACTCAAAGATACTTTTTGAGAGTCTTCTATGTGTCTGGTTCCTTGCTAGGGATATAAAGGCAAATAAGGAGGCACTGTTCCTGCTCTCAAGGAGCTTCTGATCCTGCTAGGAGGAGATGGACAAGTTTATTTCAATATCTTGTGCCT
>PVKE010005529.1:24522-40599 GCA_004027555.1 Craseonycteris thonglongyai
AAAAAAAAAAAAAAAAAAAAAGAAGTGTACACCAAAACATAATTTGTGATATTTTTCTGCATGGTATTTTGCTTTTACAGTCCGAATCTGGTCTTTGGCTGGGACTTGTTTATGTACCTATGGGCTATCTTACAAGTGGCTGTGGTGTCAGGGTGAAGTGATTTAGCCAGCAGGGCTACCCAACTCTCCATTTCTTACCCACCCTATGGGGACTGCTTCCACACAGACATAAACATGCTCCTGCCGTTACCTTATTGCACTCATCACATGGGGAGGCTAGGAGGCTTGATTCAAGGATATGATTAGATTTTAAATCCCAGTCTCACAGGATTTTAATTACTGGTCTGGGGCAGCAGGGGTAGGCGCTGGCTGCCTTTGGATGGAAGAGGTCGATACACCACTCTACAACATATTGAGCCACAATGCCTGCAGACTCTATTGCTCTATTTAATCATCTTTTGCAAAATTTACAGTGGAACAGGAGAGATCAATACAGAATTTATCACATTCTCTTGTAAATATGAGCCAGGAAAGAGTTCCAGGCAGTTTGTTATTGAGGAGGAGGGAACATATCTGTGTACAGCTGGGCATTAGGAGATGAGACAAAATCCATATTTCTTGGCATAAGCTACAGATGTTCAGCCAGTACCTCTTAAGCCTGAAGGCAACTTCAATGGAAGAACACTCATTCATTCATTCATTCATTCAATCAATCAACCAACCAACCAACATTCCAGAATACCTATTTTATGCCAGACCCTGTGTAGATTCTGGGGACACAGACTGGAATTCTGTTCTTGAGATCATAATCACAGATATTCCACAATGGCTTTGCTACTTAGCAGTAGTGGAACCTGGGCAAGTTACTTAACAGCCTAGTGCATTTGTTTATGTAGGTAATAAGAATATCAAACTTGGGGAAGCCAGGATGGCTCAGTGGGTTAAGCGCTCACTTTGCAGCTCGGGGGACCGAGAACTGAATCCCGGCTCCGGCCTGTGCAGACCCATATGCTGAACTGGGGAGTGCCCCCAGTTCGGTTCTCACCAGGGTGAGACCCCGGCCCAGTTCCTGCCTTGTGCAGCCCTGCGCCCACCTGTAAAATGAAACTGTATGGAAAAACCAATGATGTGCAACTATGGAGACTGCTCTGGGCCCTCCCCCTTCTCTCTATCTCTGTCTGTCTCTGTATCTCTCTTTCTCGCTGTCAAAAACAATAAAAATAAATCTAAAAAAAAAAAAGAATATCAAACTTGGAGTTACTTTAAGTATTAAAAGAGATAAAAGCCTTAGTGCAGAGCTTGATACATATTAATAATAAGAACCCAATAAATGACAGCTATTGGTATTTTTACTGCAATTACTGGTATTAAGAATTCCTTCGTACAAAGCGCCTCACCAATGGTATACATGCAGAAATGTGGTACTGAGCATGGAGCCAGTCACCCCATTTAGCAGACAGAAGGGAGACTGGGGTGGCCTTCCACAGGTGAGACCTGGCCAGAGCTACTGGTAGCAGAATCAGAGGAGCAGGGGGTAGAGGGTGTGTGAGGAGGAGCTACATGTTAAGCTCTGTTTTTTTTGAAGCTTCAATTGTAGTCTTTAAAACAATAAAATAGCCTCCCAAAAATAGTTGGGAGAATAGAGTGAGAAGTAATTTTTTTTTTTTTAAGATTTATTTTATTGTTTGAGAGAAGGTAAGAGGAAGAGGGAGAGGGGGAGAGGGAAAGGGAGGGAGGGAGGGTGGGAGGGCGAAAGAAGGTGAGAGGGACCAGAGCAGTCTCTATAGCTGTACATCATTAGTTGTGACACAGTTTCATTCCACAAAGATGAATGTGAGGCCACACAGGGCCAAACCAGGAGGTGAGAACCTTCGCCTCTGAGCCATCTCAGCAGTTACCAGTTATGCCTGGAGTTCAAAATATATGGGTTTGCATGGGCCAGGGCTAGAAATTGAACCCTGGACCTTGGGATTGTAAGGCAAGTGCTCAATCGCTGAGCTATCCCAGCATCCCCTGAGAAGTGGTTCTTTATGTGGGCAAACCAGGAAAATTTACATAGAAGAGACAAATGAGTTGGCTCTTTTTTTTTTTTTAAAGATTTATTTTTATTAATTTTTGACAGAGACAGAGAGAGAGAGAGAGAAGGGGAGGGCCCAGAGCAGTCTCCATAGTTGACATTAGTTTTCCATATAGTTTCACTCCACAGGTGGGCACAGGGCTGCACAGGGCAGGAACCGGGCTGGGAGCCTCCCGCAGAGGCCCCGGCAAGAACTGAACTGGGGGCACACCCCAGTTCAGCATGTGGGTCCGCATGGGCCGGGATTCGATCCTCGGTCCCCGGGGCTTCAAAGCGAGCGCTTAACCCGCTGAGCCATCCCAGCTTTCCCTGAGTTGGCTCTTGAAGACTAAGTAAAGTTTTGTAGGTGAAGTGGGAAAAGAGCATCCCAGGTAGAAAAAAGTGAATGAACAAGAGTTTGAAGGGAGTAAGCAGTTGAGTGGGCTTGTGGCAATGACTGTTCCTGTCTCCCCAGGCCGACTTAGAGAAAGGGTGGCGTAAGGTTCATGGTGGGCTTTTAGAGACTTGCATACTGGGTTAGACATTTGGTCTCAACTTATAGGCACTGGGAACTGCTGTAGATTTTCAAACAGAGGAGTCACAGGGTTCTGTGGGCTAGAGGCTGGTTTGAAAGGGAGCCTGGGGATAGGAAGACCAACAAGAAGGCTGTTACACTCAGTCCAGATGAATGATGAAGTCTGAACTAGGGTGGTGGGGACAGAGGAGAGAGGATGGACTTGAGAAAGAATTCTAAGGAAGACAGGCTTGGTGGAAAGTGAGAGCAAAGTCATCAGACTTGATAATACATTCTTGTTTGGGTGTCTGGTAGATTCATTAAACAGGACATATGGAATAAAGTCTGAGGAGGGCTGGGCTTCGATACATTGAGTATGAGAGGTCTACAGAATATTAAGCATCAGCAGAGTATTGGAGACATGAAAATGCCTGGTTTATTCTAAGACAAAAATGCAGGCCAGTTTGGATAGAAAAGGTGGCACGGAAGCATGAAAATGAATGTTCAAAGTTCACATATAGAGTTAGTTGGGGGAAAAGAGCAAAAGCAAAAACTCCTGCCAAAGTTTCTGTTCAATGCAAACCTAAGGAAGGGGTTCCCTAGATAGGGGTAATGCTCTGAGTAGTATGTAACATAGGTGCTGCAAATATGGGGGTTGTCAGCTCATTTTCATTTGGGGCAAGTTCCTGGAAGTTGTGGGCTTTCAGGAGGCCAGCCCCACTTCTCCCTCTCTCTACAATCCAACACAGACTACCCCGAAAGGTGGCAGCAGGCTCTGACAAGAAAGCAGCTGAGAGCTGAGGGGAGGGAAAGGTTCTGGATAAAGCAGAGTTCAACGTGTATGACAATAAGAGCCTGGGTCCCTGGGCTCCTGTATCCTCCCCACCCCCGCTTCTAAAATGACAGCTGAGACCAAAGCAGCAGAGCCTGGGGTCTGGGCTGAATTTAGCAGTCACAATTATACTGCTGACGTCTGGGGCAGAACACAATTTCTGCAGAAGGTGACAGCTTTGTCCATGCATTAAAAACACATCATCTTCAAACATGCTAATTACATGTCTGCTTCCATCTAACAACATTGAAGGGAGGCTGAGGGAAGGGCACACAATGCCCACACATCTGGCTAATTCAGTTACAAGGCCAATCAATCTTGATGGGTTGTCTATAAAATACCAACCATCACAAAGGACTGAACTGACCAGATGTTTAAGCTTCTGTTGACCAATCCTAGCCTAATGTTCATAGCAGGGAAGAGGGGTTATCAAGAGATGGTCTATGCTTCCACTCACATGCCTGTCCCCAAAGCTACATAAGTAAAGCCTTCCACTTAGCTTAGAAGTACATGAAAGTGGTGGTTGAGCCAGGTTCATTGGGAGTATAGTCATATATAATGACTTTAACTCGGATCTTAAGGACAGGAGGCCTTATTTACAGCTGGCTTTGAGAACACTTGCAGAAACAGAGACCAGTGAAATATATATATTTTTTTTTTTTGCTAATTACTCTTCTCAGTATAGAATCAAGAGTGGAGAAGGGGTATCTTTAACTATGATATTAAATGCCACAGGCACAGTTCTGGCCATAGGAATGATTCATCTGATGAAGTCTTTTTCAACTCCCTTCAAGGTAGAAGGAATTCCTTATCTTTCTCATAAAATTGTTGCTTTTTAAAAAAGATTTATTTTATTGTTTTTGACAGAGACCAGAGAGACAGAGACAGAGAGAGACAGAGAAGGGGGAGGGCCCAGAACAGTCTCCACAGTTGTACATCATCAGTTTTCGACAGTTTCATTCCACATAGGTGGGCAGAGGCTGCAAAGGGCAAGAACTGGGCTGGGGGCCTCCAGCATGAGAGGCACGCCCCCTCAAGCCAGGGGCCAAACTGGGGGGGGGGGGTTAGAACTGAGCTGGGGGCCTTCTGTATGGGAAGCACACCTCAGTTTGGCATATGGGTCTGCACGGGTTGGGGCTGCATGGGATTCATTCGATCCTTGGTCCCTGGGGCTGCAAAGCGAGGGCTTAACCTACTGAGCCATACCCCTCCCCCACCCCACCCCCCGTTTTAAACCAAAGACCACTGCCAAGAAGGATTCTACCAATTAATGCTGTTTCCTTTTGCCCAACCCCAGCCACCAAGCAACAGTGACCAAAAATAAAAGTGGAAAGGTAGTGAGGATATCAGAAGAAAAGAGAGGACTGGGAATACACTTGTAGTCTATACCAAGAGAACCATTTTTCACCCAGAGCTTCTTGCTGGTGGTAATGATCACATATTTCTCAAGAGTGATTTTTCTCTAATTAATTCTAAGGACTTTATCATGTTTGTTTCAGAGTTGTGGCTGCATCTCAAACCAGATAAACAAACTTGGGTAAGGAAATCTTCAACTTTTTAGAAAGTGATGTGAGGGAAGCACATGTTAAAAACGAGACTGTTTGTTGTGATATCCTGTAGTACCTGGCACTCAGTAGGAGTTTAATAAATATTTTCTGACTGAATAATTATGCCCCAGTTATGATGCAGCTGGGCTATGTTCCTTCAACAGGAGAGGCCTCCTATCATCTCTGGCAATACTGCTGGACAAAATCACTCTCAGAGATCAGGAGCATCTTCTCTTGGACTAAATGATCAGCGAAGTGGTGCTGGGAGGTCAAGGTGTAGAGGTCATTACCACACCTGGCAACCTTTCCTCATGGCTGTAGTAATAAACACTGCTGACCAATCCTGCCTCCTTTGATTCTTTTCTACTTTGATTTATGACTTTTGTCTCCTTTGCAGATTTCTCTTCCAAGTTATGGGTGACACTCAAGGCTGAGTCCTCAGCCCCATCTCTTTCTCTCTAAATGTGTTCTCCTTAAAAAAGTAGTTCCAGGGGGAAGATGGGATGGGTCAGCTGGTTAAGTGCTTGCTTTACAGCCCTGGGGACTGAGGATCAAATCCTGGCCCCAGCCCGTGCGGACCTATATGCTGAACTGGGGTGTACTTCCCATGCGGGAGGCCCCCAGTTTGGCCTCTGGCTTGAGGGTGTGTGCCTTCCATGTGGGAGGCCCCTGACCTGGTTTCTGCCCTGTGCAGCCCCTACCCACCTGTGTGAACCGAAAACCATGTTGAAAACTGATGATGTACAACTATGGAGACTACTCTGGGCCCTCCACCTTCTCTGTCTCTGTCTCTCTGTGTCAGAAACAATAAATCTTAAAAAAATATATATTTCCAATTTGCACAGCTTAAACTACCCTAGTGATTCTAAATACTGACTGTGTAATAGGATTATATGGGAAGTGTTAAAATCATATCAATCCAAAGTACGAGAAAATATTTACAATTTAGATCACAGATAGAGGGCTAATATTCTTCGCATGAAAAGAACTTTCAAAAATAAAGAGAAAAACAAAGAAAAATGAGCAAAAGACACGAATAGATAATTCACAAAAGGAGATATAAAATGGCTCTTAAACATATGAAATGGTGTTCAGCTGCACTCACAATAAGAGAACCAAACTAAAACTACAGTGAGACACTACATCTTACCTATCAGCTTGCAAAAATCCAAAAGCTTGACAATACACTTTGATGGGAGAGGCTTTGAGAAAATGGCACTTTTAAAACAAGATTTATTTTAATGTTTTGAGAGGTGAGAGAGACAGAGACACAGAGAGACAGAGTGACAAGGAGACAGAGAGAAGAGGGGAGGGTCCAGAGCAGTCTCCATAGTTGTACATCATTAGTTGTGACATAGTTTCATTTCACAGAGGTGGAAGTGGGGCTGTGTGGGGTGGAACCAAATTGGGGGCAGTTCAGCAAGTGGTTTTGCAAGGGCCAGTGCCAGGATTTGATTCCCAGACCTTGCAGTTGCAAGGCAAGCACTCAACCTGTGTGAGTTATCCTAGCATCCCAGAAAACAGGCCATTTCACACATTGCTAGTGGGAATGCAAAATGGAACAACATGGAAAAGAAATTCACAGTATCTAACCAAAGGACATATACATTTACCCTTTGAACCAGGAATGCCACTTCTAGGATTTTATGGTAAAGACATACCCCCATAATTCCAAAATATACATATAAAGTTATTCATTGTTTCATGATTTGCAATTGCAAAATATTCAAAACCTTGATATCCAAGCATAATATATACAGCACATATACACAATGGAGTACTATGCAGCTGTAAAAAAAGAATGAGGAAGATCTGAGAACTGATATCAAGTGATTTCCAAGAAATGTGATTAAGTAAAAAAAGTAAACATATATTGCAGGCTTTTGTGCAGGAAGAAAAAGGAAACAAGAAAACATACATATATGCTTATACAAAGAAACATAGGAAGGATAAATTAGAAAACAATAAAACAGTTATCACAAGGGGTCAGGGCTCACTGAGGGGAGCAGAAAAATGTTTAAAGGAATACAGAAGAAAGTCTTCTCTGAGTATACTTCTTTTTGTAGTTTTTAGTAGAAATTAATGTTCTACATACTTAAACAACAAAATTAAAACAAGGATAGGTAGGAGAGAAAAACCCTTAAATAAAACTGAAAGTAACTGAAAAAATGAACCCAACTATTTCAAATAAATAACATAAACACAATAAAGGGGGAAAAACACCCAAGTAATTTATGAACCTAGTACCTGAGTATATGAGGGCTGTCCAGAAAGTATCCAGCTATGTAATAGGAAAAATAGAGGCATTTATGGATTTTTTCTGGACAGTCCTCATACACCCTTAGCCTTGGATGGAGTAAAGATAAGGGCTGCAAACAAATCCTGACCAGAACTCTTTTTAGAAGGTTTGTTTTCTCTAGTGGTATGAGTGAAGCAAGTCTGAAGCTTTTCCAGATGTATTATGGGATTAAGCAAAGCAAATGAATATATGTATCAGTGTTATTTGCAGCCAGCATTCTCACCATAGAAGAAGGGACATAATATGAAATGTGTGAAGACAAGAAAGAACCCTATAGGGATGGACTGGGAAGAGACAGTGTTCAGGACTTCTAAAATATGTATGTGCATGTATATCTGTGTGTCTATGTATCTGCATTTTTCTTGTGATGAATATGTAGGCATATGTGTATATTCCTATATATATTTCTTGGCTCTGTCAACAGTAGGGGTAATGTGCATACCTGGTACTCATGTTTCAGTCAAATACAACTGCCCACTAGAAATTCTTAGGGCTCCTCAGAGAAATGGCTGATTTCAGGGCAGCAGCAAGGTGGACATAAGATAAGACCAAAACACCTTGTTATGCCAGAAAATATGGAACTGCTTAAAAATAAAAAAGATGGGGGGAGGGTATGCCACACTGGCTAAACATGAGACAATTTTAGCACCAACATAACAAAGGGCAGTAATGAATTGTAGAACACTGAAGCAGGAGTATTCATGAGCACATACTGACAGTAAGTAGATAACTTAGGGAGAAAGGGCTCTTGCTTACCATAGAATGCCAAATGCTAACTGATCATTGTGAAGTTAGTGCTAGAGTTGGGAAAGATGTAAAATACTCACTTTCTAAACATTACATATAGATTGGTTCAAGAAAGAACCATCAGTGGATGCTGAGTCCAGGGGGAAATTTTGATGAGAAGCAGGATAGTTGCATGACCTTAAAAGTGTCTTCCCCACAGACTGTTTAACTTCAAGGGAAAAAGTAATAAAAATACAGTGGAGAAACTGGACAATACTTGGGTTGGAGAGGTGGGGATGGGAATAAAATTCATGAAAACCTTTTGAATATTGTACTAATTTTGAATATTAACTATTCAAAAATAAAATATTTATAAAATGTCTCTGAGAGTGTGGTAGGCAGAATAATGGCCCCCCAAACGATGTGCATGTTCTAAATTCCTGGAACCTGTGAATATATTAAATTACTTGGCAAAGGGGAATTAAGGTTGTAAATAGAATTAAAGTTGCTCAGCAGCTGACTCTGAGATGGGAAGATTACCTTGGGTTATCCAGGAGGGTCCAATGCAATCACAAGCGTCCTTATAAAGTGAAATAGGGAGGCAGAACAGTGTCAAGAGTGATGAAATATGAGAAAGATTTGGCTGACTATTGTTGGCCTGAAGATGGAAGGGGGCTATGAGACAAGAAATGTGAGCAGCCTCTAAAGCTGGAGAAGGCAACAACAACAACAACAACAAAATTCCCTTTGAGTCTCCAAAAAAGAGTGCAACTCTTAGAACACCTTGATTTTAGTCCAATAAGACCTATTTCAGACTTATCTCCAGAACTGCAAGATAACAAACTTAGGATGTTTTAAGACAGTAAGTTTGGGATAATCTGTTTACAGCAGCAGTAGGCAGGATACATTAGAAAAGTTACAGTGGGGAGGGGAGGTAGGAGTGGGCACCAGCCTTATGAACACACTCAATAGTTTGGTGGTTACCTGAGAAAAGGGGATGAGGGGGGAGGGAGAGTTGGGGTGGGGTGGAGATGTGGGAGTGGACACCGGATATATGGTGATGGAAGGGGAGCTGATTCTGGGTGGTGAGCACATGGTGCGATGCGTGGGTGATGTGATGTGGACTTGTAAAAACACATCCGGAAACTATCTCATTGTTACCAATCAATGTCACCCCAATAAATTTAACAATAAAACTTTAAAAAAAGAAAGAAAGTTACAGTGGCTGCCTCTGAGAAGAGGACTAGAGATGTGAAAGGAAGACTTCCATTCCATTATATATCCTCCATACTTCTTGAAATTTTTATCTTGTACAGTTTTAAAAGTAAAAATTACTGAATTCACAAAACAGTCACTTTAGGAGCTCTCTATTGATTTGACTTCAAAGTTAAGTGCAAGTCCTCTGGCTCATCCCCACGGCCCTCCAGATTCCAGCTTCCCTACCCACAATCCAGCCAGTTCCTTCTAGATCTCTAATACACAAGGCTCATTTCTGTTGCTGCTTTCCTCCTTTCCTCTACCTATTTGAATTTTCCCAGTCCTTTGGGGTCTACCTCCAGTTCCCCATCTCCATGAAACCTTCTAAAATGCCAACACTGATCTTTCTCCTTCCCATTCATTACACTTGCCTATTCCAGCCTCTGCTAACATTTAATTTAGGGTCCTCTTACCTACCATCCAGCGTTGTTCTCAGTGTGTTTCATGTATGGGCCTGTTCACCAAACTAGTACACTAGAGGGTGCAGTCTGAAGGGCCTATATCTTCTTCTTTTTTCTTTCCTGTAATGCCTACTACCCGTTTATAAATTAACTTATTCAACAAATATTCATTGAGCACCTACTATGTACTAAGGACAGTGCAAGGGGCTGGGAATATAAGCACTGAAGATCTAGACCTTACCTTCAGGGAACACATTGTGTAGTGAAGGAGAGATCTAGTGATCAAATAGCCAAACAACTACATGTTGTGGTAAGTGAGATAAAGAAATTATACTGGATGCGTTAAGAGCATACATGAGGAGCCATGAGGGAGGTTGGTGGTCAGCTGTAGGAAAATAATGAACAGTTGCTTAATAAATATGAATATTTAGATTTCGAATTAGATAAATCAGGAGGGCAATTATTCAGTCAGAATCACAAAATATGAAAATGGAAGGAAGCTTTGAGATGGTAGTCCAACTACCTAATTTTACAGATGGGGAGACCGAGGCTCAGAGGAGAAAGGGACTTGTTCAGGGTATCAGCAAGGCTGAGTTTGTGCCAGATCGCTTGACCCCCAGGCAGCACTTCCCACCACACTAGGCTCATTATCTCAAGAGAATCTCTGAAGGAATCCTGAAATGGCAAGTTCCTTCTTCTGCAACATTAAAAGAAAAAGACTTCATTTCTAAAATGATGTTCAAGCAGGAATCTGTGGTATGAACCTAGAGAAAGCAGCTCTGCTGTATTCCTACAAGGACACTGCCAGGCTTCTGTGTAGAGGAAGAGAGCACATGAATGCCACAAACAGATTTGGCGAAGAGAACCTGGGACCTGGTCCATCTGACCCTGGGCTGGGCCTTTGCTGCTATTTGTAGGCACTGGCCTTAAGATTGACATTCCCCTTCTTAACGTTATAGTGCTGCCCTTTCTCTGTGCATTCTGCCTAAGAACACAGGCTCTGGAGGGGTATGAATGGGCTAGCAAAGGACAGTTGGCACTGCCTTGGGAAATCTGAATCCTACTCAGCTCTGTTTACAGGCCCCATGCAGGTGGAGGAGAGCATAGGACACAGAACAGACCTAGTCCAGCTGATACTGACCTCTCCCTCACCCAGGGGAGCCTTGGCTTCCAGCTGCCACTGTTGGTGGTGATGAGGTCATGCCGGATATTAGCCAGGCTCATCAAAGGACTGTTTGGAGCTGATTAAAGCCTTGATAAAATGAGGGTGCCTGGATGGCAGGTGGCTCTGGAGAGCTTGGGCTCTGGTGGCCAGGCACTCACCTCTAACTCAACCATGCAATGATTCATTCCTCTACATCCACAGGATATGGGGTAAAAAATTACCTTTCCTTGGGGGTTAGCAAGGACAGTTCTTCATTCTGCACTGGGCAAGAGGCTGACTAGGCCAAGGGCAGAGGATAGGACTCAGGGGCACAGAGGGCCTCTTTTAGCCCCAACCTACCACATGGACTGCAATTACATCACAAACCTCCATCCCCTACTGCCCCAACTGGTCATTAGTCATCTAAATCACTAATGACCATCCCTCTCCACAAGATGTTCTCAAGTTAAGTGATAGACTAACATCTGCAGCCTACGTCATTTGCTCAGGGAAGACTTTCCTCACCCGCTTTTGCTTAGATTAGGTCCCCATTACGCTCTCATGGTACTCTCTATTCTTAACAATACTTGTCTCAATGATAATTAGCTAATAATTTTGTAATTATTTTCCTAATATCTATACTCTTCCAGACTTTCGGCTTCACAAGGATGGGGAGTGCAATAAATACTTGTTTAAGTAATAACAGAAAATCAATAAAAAAGACCAGTATGGGCAAGATAAAGTTTTACAGATGTTTTAAATAGCAGTCCTTTATTTTTATAAGTTCAAGCATTCGTTATATTCTTTATTCCAAGTTGAAAAATGTACCATACTGCATTACTGCAAAAATTCACTGGTATAAAACGCTTTGCAGCTGGTAAGAAGGCAATAAAAAGTTAAATTTTAAACTCATTACTATAAATTATTCTTACAGTACTTTCCAAATTCAGAAATGTAGACTTTTATATACAACAGAGAGGTTCCTCTTATCTGCCACCGTAGCTATGGCACCAATCTTTTGTGGTGTTGAGTGGCAGAGAGGATTTCTTTCTTTTACTTTTTAACAGCTTTACTGATATAATTCACATACCATAAAGCTCACCCATTTAAAGTGCACAATTTAATGTGTTTTTAAAGTATACTTACAGAATTGTACAACCATCATCATAATCTAATTTTAGAATATTTTTACCACCCCAAAAGAGACCTTGTGCCCATTAGCAGTCACTCCCCATCCTTCTACTAGACTATTGCTCGCTTGGAGTTTTTAGCTCTAGCCAAACAACAGGAGAAGACCTTGAGTATTCAACTATGTGACATAATCTCTTCATCATAGACAAAAAAAGTAGTGCCAGACAGGGGCTGTGATCTGCCAAAGGTCCTACAGGGGTGAGACAGTGGCAGAGCTGAGGCCGATCATGGTCTCCAATGCCTGCCTCCTAATGGCAGTGCTTTGACCTCTCTGCCATGCAGTGTAACTGTGTGTCCCAAACTGTCTACCGCACTAGACTAAGCTACTTGGGGGCAGAGGCTATATTCTGCTCATGTGTCTAACCTCCCTGCCTAGGAGTAATATTAGAGGAGTGATACTTAAAGTGTGGCCCATGCACTAGGTGTTACCAGTCCTCGATTCGATAAGTACAATAAGTGGAAACTTTTATAATGACTGAGAGTAATTTTATATCTGTTGAACTTAATGTAATTTTGTATCTGTTGAGCTTAATGACAAATTTGGGGCTGTATTTTGTATGACTTTTTAAACTATAATTTTTCAAATAATTCATTTTTATTGGATTTTGTAAAAGTACTCATTCATGACAGATTGGAAACTCAAACAGCAGCAAAAAGAGACAGGTCTTTCATAGATTAAGAAGCACTGCCTTAAAGCAACCCATTCCTCACTCTCTTCTGCTTCTCCTTTTCCCTCTCTGCTTCTCTTGTACTGGGGCTCCTCCTCTCCTGCTCACATCTGAAATGTAGGTTCTCTCACTATGTGCTTGGGCCATTTTAGTGCTACAACTTTCTAAGAAGAACTAACAGACTCAGCCAGCTTCCACCCACAAGAGACTGACAACTTTCAAATCTTCATGTCCAGTTTAGAGCCCCTTCTCTGCCAGGCTTCAGATCCACTTACCCAACTGCCTGCTACACATCTCTATAGGAGTGGCCCACAGGTTCCTTGGCTGGCGAACAGCTATTTATTAATCACCTACCAGATGCCAGCTGTAAATTTTGTTCTAGGAGCTGTGAATATAGCAGTGAGATAAAGAGACATGGTCTTTGTGATCACAAGGATTAGATCCTAGTGGGGGAGAGGGAGAGATGATAAACATGTAAACAAATAAACATAAGCAGTTTAGGGACTGATCAGTACCATGAGAAAGATTAATAGGATAATACGATATAAAGTGACTGGGGGAGTCACTTTTACTAGGGTGTGGTCAGGAAAGGCCTCTCTGAGGAGGGACATGGAGATGAGACCCGAATTCCCACAGGGTGGCCCTAAGTGTGTCTAAGAGACAAGAGAATAGAGGGAAGGGGGAAGAGTGGCTAGAGGTAAGGCTGCAGAGGTAGGTAGGGTCTAGGTTACAGAAAACCTGGTAGGCTCTGGTTAAGAATTTGGATTTCCTTTTAGTTTCAATGGGAAGCCAATAGAAGGTTTTAAGTAGGAGAATGATAGGATTTATGTTTTAAAAAGATCCCTCTGCCTGTTATTTGGATGATGGATTTAGGGGGACAAGAGTGGAAGTGGTGAGACTAGTCAGGAGACTGTGGGGATTGTCCAGGAGAACTGGATTGTCATTCTGAACTTGACTAGAGTTACGGCAATGGAAATGCCAAAAAGGGCATAGGTTCAAGATATACTTGTACATTAGAGGTACACCTGACAAGACTTACTAAAGGATGTGATTGGGAATATAAGGGAAAAAGAGAATTCAAGAATGACTCTAAGATTTGTAGTCTAAAAAACTAGATAGATGATGGTATTGTTTACCGAAATGGGATGACTTGGGGGGATGCCAAATTTAGGAGAAAAATGGAAGTAGATTTTGGCCATGTTTACAATGAGATTAAGGAAAGAACAGAAGCTGGGGAAGTAGATTAAGTGGATAGCAATCATTCTTTTTGAGGACTTTTACCAAGAAGGGATGCAGAGAAATGAGGTACATCTGGAGGTAGACATGGGGTCAAAAGAAGTTTTCAGTTTGCTTTGTTGTTTAAGATGGGTGATAATAAGGCGTGTTTTCATGCTGATGGGAATGAGCAGCAGAGAGAATAGATAATGCAGTGGGGGTGGGGGCTAACCGGAGGAAACAGGAGCCCAGGCCCAAATGCAAGGCTGGCCTTAGGAACGTCTTCCACTGTGGAGGAAGGAAGGCAGGATACAGCAGTACCGATGCAGGGAGGCAGTTGGAAGTGATGGTGGGAAGATGAGGCAGTTCCTTCCTGATAGTAATCTAGTTTCTCTGTGAGGTGGGAGGTGATTGGTATTAGCTTAGGAGTTGGGGAAGGAGGATGCTAGAGATTTGAAGAAAGAGAAGGTATTAAAAAAATTGTCTTGGTCCAGAATACTCATAAGACAGTGATTTTACTCACAAAGTATAGTGCTGTGGTTGGCAGTGCTGACAGAGATTCATGAACATAAATGCAAAATGAGTACACCTAGCATAGTTGTGTGATTTTCTTTTCTCCTGCAATATTCAGCACTTCAGATGTAGATATAAAGTAAAAAGAAACTGAGTTTAACTAGGGTTAGTATTTCATCGGGTGAGTACAAAGGAGAGAGAAAGAAGCAAGGGAGTAGTTAGAATGTGGGACCATGATCTAAATGAGGGAGGGAGGGAGAAAAATAATGTTCAAAACATAACTAACTGGTCATCCCCCTGTACCTCCACTCCACCCACACCTCCTTTCAATATTTCTTACCTTGGTACAGGTAGATACCCTCTACTTAGCCATCCAATCCAGAATCTGAACCTCATCTTGACTACTCCTTCTCTCTTACCATCTGACCCTATTAATTTTATGCTTAAATCTTCCCGGGATCATTCCTCCTTTCTCCTTTCCCACTGTCTTGTTTTAGGCCTCACCTAGACAATTATAATATGTTTCAAATGATATATTTTCCTTTTCAATGATCATGACCCTTCTAATAATCTTTTTCTATTTTCTTTCAAGCATAACAATATACAGAAAAGTACAAAATGTACATAAAAAATCAGCTCAGTGCATTTTCACAAAGTGAACACATCTGCATAACCAGCACCTGTATCAAGAAATAGAACATTAGAGCACCCCAGAAGGTCCACCTGAGTGACTACCCATCCCCCTTGAGGGTAACTACTACTGCGACTTCTTAGACACTGGTCAGTTTTGTCTATTTTAAATTTTACATTCAAATGTAGTCACACTTCCATGTCTGGCTGTGCCAGAATATGCGGATTGCGAGATTCATCCAAATTGTACAGAGCCAAGAGTATGTTCATTTGATCATTCATTCAATTTACAAGGGTGGGCTGATAAATTTTGCCTCCATGGTACTATTTTTTTGTTACATTAGACATATATGGATATAACCGGTTCTGTGTAGTCACATGCTATCTTCCCTCCAGCATTCTTGACCTTGCACACACAGATGCTTACATTTTTCACCCAGTGCACATCAAAATGAAAGTTGTTCAGACGTTTGGTTCAAACAGTGTGCCGTTACTGAATTCATAACAGTGAAAAAAGTTCCTCCACTTCTTTTTGAAATTTTTGAAAAAGAAGGTGGGGAGTTTTTAAAGATCATTACAGGTGATGAAACTTGGGTCCATCATTATGACCTGGAGAACAAAAGGCAGCTCATGGAATATTGCCAAAAGGGATCACCTCAGCTGAAAAACTTCAAAACTCAGTCCTCTGCTGGGAAGGACACGTTAACCAGTTTTTTGGGAATTCTTAATGTGTTTTTCTTGCAGACTTTCTTGACAAAGGAATAATAAACTCTAAATGTTATATTGAAATCCTCACTGCTTTAAAAATAATCCAACAGAATGGAATAAGAATTAAAACAGGAGAAGCTGGGTTGGCTCAGAAGGTTAAATGCTTGCTTTACAGCCCTGGAGACCGAGGATCGAATCCTGGCCCCGGCCCAGGCGGACCCATATGCTGAGCTGGTGTGTGCCCCCAGTTCAGCTCTTGCCGAAGCCTATGTGGGAGGCTCCTGGCCCAGTTCCTGCCCTGCGCAACCCCATACCCACCTGTGGAGTGAAACTATGTGGAAAACTAATGCTGTCAGCTATGGAGACTGCTCTGGGC
>PVKE010005529.1:40699-58766 GCA_004027555.1 Craseonycteris thonglongyai
TCAGTACAAAAACAACAGGCCTCACACAAATGCAGCAAAAGATATACAATTCAACGGCTGGACTTTTCAGTGCTGCTGCATTCACGGTACAGCCCAGACCTGGCTCCGAGTGATTTCTGCCTGTTTCCAAAACTAAAGGAACACTTAAAGGGCCAGTGCTTCATCTGTGATGAAGAGGTAAAGTCTGTAGTGAGGAAATACATAATATCAAATTTTTAAAGAGCAGATTTCAAACCTTAGTGCAGCACTGGCAGAAGTGTATTGAAGTGTGTGGTGATTTCGTAGAAAAATAATTTTGCAGTTTTGAAAATAAATGATGTAGGTATACATCTTTATTTCATGAAAATATCTTTTCTCATTCATTTTCTATTTAAGTGGAGGCAAAATTTATCAGCCTACCCTCTTATTATTCCATTGTATGACCATCCATACTGTATTATCTGTTCAATTACTGATAAACAATTTTGAAACTTCTAAATCATTGTTCACATTAAACATAAATCAAAACCTACCTTCCCCTAAAGTTTAATGTTTTCCCCTGGAGGATAAAGTCCAAGTTCCTTAGTAGAGCTTAAGTTATAGGCCTTCATTATTGGCTCCTACTTTCCATTCTTGCCTCCTGACCCTTCCTTCCAAATTCTATAAATTCAACCTTCTGAACTCTAATGTACTGCTTCCTACTCCATGCCTTGAACATGCGGTTCCCTCTTTCTCCCTCACCTACCTAATCACATTCATCCTTCAAGAGCTAGTGCAAACATCACCTCCCACTTCTGCTTTCCCTGCCCTCCCCAGAGATTTAAAAGGGATTTCTTTGTGATCCTTAGCACCTTCTATACATATACCAGATAGCAGCAACTGTTTGTTAAAATGTCTAATTTCCTCATTGAACTATGAGTTCCTTAAGGGCAAAGACTGTGTCTGGATCATCTTTATTTCCCTGGAGCTTCGGGTGGGGCCAGTGACAGGAGAGGTGCTCAGTAAGTATTTGAAAAATGAATAAAAAGGCTTGTCCAGGGGCTACACAAGATGCTAGAGCTGGAAGGGGTTCTTGAGATTAGCTACCCTAACCTCTCTATTTTACTGAGGAGGAGAAAGGACTTGCCTAAAGGATAAAAGATTTGCTAGTGACAAAGCCAGGGCTTCTGATTTTCAACCCAGTGCTCATTCCCCTTCTCTGCATTGTTGGCAAGAATCAGAAGGTAAAGTATACACAGAGGACAGCTGGAGGCAAAGTTGATTCCCTCCACATCTGGCAGTGCAGCCAGATGGACAGACGGTGAAGTAGAACAAGTGCAACTCTCTTAAGTTTTGAGCTCTGAAAACAAACTAACAGGCTGTTCAAGGGAGGATGTCAGCACTGGAAAGGCTCTTTGCTTCAGGCAGGGATTGTGGGGAATTTAAGGACTCAGGCTGGTTAACACTGACAATTGAGCTGTGTACTTGGACAGAGAGAGGGGCAAGACAGCCATGAAAGGAGGCAGGAAAGAGGTTAAGGAAAGCCCTGGGGGAAGTGCTATTAGGTTTCATAAATCCCAAGTGTTTCTAAGGTGCTGAGCACTGGTGGCTGAAAAGGTCACTGCTGCAAAGACTTGAAGCTCATAAAAAGCCAGATATGCTGAAACTAAGAGCAAGTGGGCCAGGAAGTAAAGATACGACGTCTCCAGTGGCACCCAAAGCTCCTGTGGCTATGGGGACTTATCAGTGCATCCAAACATATACTGCACTACGAGGCCTGACAATTAAGTTTGCGAACTCATCCTAGAAGAAGAGCTACGCACCTCATTGCTGACTATCACTACAGTCACCTTTGAAGTACTCCCCTTGGGAAGCTGTGCACCGATGACTGTGCCCAGTCCACCCTTCAAAGCAATTTTGGCACTCTTTCTGCAATGGCCATCAGAACTGTCATCATATTACCATGAATGTCCTGAATGTCATCAAAATGTCTCCCTTTTAATATTTCCTTTGTTTTCAGGAAAAGAAAAAAGTAATTGGGGCCAGATCAGGTGAGTAGGGACAGAGTGTCAATACAGTAATTTCTTTACTGATTAAAAACTCTCTCATAGGCTGTGGACAAAAAGAATCCTCATACACTGCTGGTGGGAATGTAAATTGGTACAACCACTATGGAAGGCAGCATGGAGATTCCTCAAAAAACTAGGAATGGAATTGCCATATAAGCCAGCAATCCCTCTCCTGGGTATCTATCCAAAAAACCTGAAAACCTTAATCTGCAAAGATATATGTACACCAATGTTCATCCCAGCACTGTTCAGATGGCCAAGTTGAAGAAGCAACAAAAGTATCCTTTGATGACTGGATAAAGAAGTTGTGGTACATTTACACAATGGAATACTACTCAGTAATAAGAAAAGAGAAATAGAGCAATTTATGACAACATTGACAGACCTTGAAAACATCAGGTGAAAGAAGTCAGACTGAAAGAATGAAGAAACATATGATCTCACTCATAGGTGGAATATAAAACTGAAAGTAACAAAATAACAAAAACTT
Source organism: Craseonycteris thonglongyai (assembly GCA_004027555.1). Classification (NCBI taxonomy): domain Eukaryota; kingdom Metazoa; phylum Chordata; class Mammalia; order Chiroptera; family Craseonycteridae; genus Craseonycteris; species Craseonycteris thonglongyai. The sequence continues at coordinate 43,217 of PVKE010005529.1, forward strand.
GTGGACATTGTTAATAGTTTAGTGGTTACCTGAGGGTAAGGGGGGAGGTGGGTGGGAGAGCTGGGGTGTGGGGAGTAAGGAGGGGGCATCAAATATATGGTGATGGGAAGAGCTGATTCTGGGTGGTGAGCACATAATGCAATACACAGACAATGTAATGTAGATTTGTATACCTGGAAACAATGTAATTGTTATCAAACAATGTCAGCCCAATATATTTAACAAAACAAACAAACAAACAAACAAACAACCGCACAGACAGTGCCATGTGACCTCTTCTCAGCTCTCACATGAGAACTGCTGGTCAGAGGGCAACAACAGCTGTCCCCTCTGGCTCTAACCATCTAAGATATGGGGATCCTAAATCCCTGTGGACTAAGCAATTTCAAGGACAAGGGTTCTGTGTGGACCTCGTGAGCACAGGCTCACCCCTTGGATCTCACAGAGTGCACCTCTCCCTAAGTTGCTGCAGCGAAGCTGGTGGCAAATGTAGGCTAAAAAAGCTGGATCATCAGGAAGGCAGGCCCTCCTGCCTTCCCTGACACCCTTAGAGAAGGTCAACTGAGGTCAGAATACTTTGAAAATGTTACTGGCAACAGTCCCCCAGGACAAGGGAGCAGGATCCTGCCTCTCGGTTGGCTGGTCACACACACAGGCCGACCAAGAGAGTTTGGTGGGAGGGAGGTCAGAAGTTGGCAGGCCTGCAGGTCCTGAGTGACGGCCACTTGTTCAGACCAGGAAGGGAGAAATAAGTGAGTTAATGGTTTTGGCCCTTGAGACTGGGAGGCTACGGCAGAGGGTGCAAAAGGAAGCTGGGTTAAAAAGCAGGTGGGTGAACTATAAATGTAGGGGCTACGGGCATCTGTTCCAAGTCAACGGGCAGGAACCATGCCCCCGGAACGGCTCAAAGGGCCTGTCTTGGCCTGGGGTAGGAGGGTGGGACACTTCATAAGAGGCTCATGCCTCTTCATTTCAAAGGTGTTCGATCTGGAAGTCTGAAGAGGGGGGTTCTCTTTTTAGAGTGAATTCTCTTTCTGTATGGGGACTGAGGGGAAGCAGGGAATGTAAACCACTGGACAATGGCTGGGGGTATTGATTGATTTTAAGGCATGACAGAAAGAAGCCCCATGGTGAATGCTGCAATTCTTAGCTACAAATGTCTCACAGGAGAGCTTTCCAAAGGACAAAGTGAGTAGCATCCTGCTTGGGGATGTTTTCTTTTCTTTCTTCTTTTTTAAAGATTTATTTTATTGTTTTGAGAGGAGAGAGAGAGAGAGAGAGAGACCCCAGAGCAGTCTCCATAGTTGTACATCATTTCACAGGTGGATGTGGGGCTGTGGAGGGCAGGAATTGAACTAGGGGCCTCCTGCATGGGAGATGAGAACCTTCGCCACCATCCTGGTGGTTACCAGTTGCGCTGCAGTTCAGCATATGGGTTTGCATGGGCCGGGGCCAGAGGCTGGGGCCTTGGGATTGCAAGGCAAGTGCTCAACTGCTGAGCTATCCTGCTTGAAGATGTTTTCTCCACTGAGCTATCCTGTTTGAAGATGTTTTCTAAGTCTCAGCTTCTGAGAGCTTCTGAGAGTGAGTTCTTGCTCCAAAAACATCAATTATCCCAGGCACTATGATCATATCTATAAGCAGTCCTGCTCTTCACAACCCACATGCCCCAGATCAAGGCACACTCTAGGGCAGGTCCCTTGTAGGCTGGTAGTATGGGCCAGGCTTGGGTCTTAAGCCAATGTGGCTGTATCTGGGGTTACTGTGAAATCCCTCCAACCTAATCACATGACAGGTGCTAGAAGATGATCTGGGGATGTTGGGCCAGGGAAGGCAAAGGCTCTGGAATGGAAAAAAGTTTATTTGAAGACTGGATTTTGAAAAAGTAATTGGGCTGCAGAGGACAGTTGGCAAAAGTTATAGAGAAGAAAATCACAGATCATTTAAAAGAAGACATTTTAGAAGATGCTGGGATAGCTTAGCAGTTGAGTGCTTGCCTTGCCATCATGAGGTCTATGACTCAATTCCCAGCCGCAGGCCATGCAAACCCTTATGTTGAACTGCAGCACAACTGGTAACTGACAGATGGCTTGGTGGAAAAGGTTCTTGCCTCCTATGCGGGAGGCCCCCAATTCGGTTCCCACTCTGCAGCCCCACATCCACCTGTGTGGAATGAAACCATGTCACAACTGATGATGCACAACTATGAAGACTGCTCTGGGCCCTCCCCCCTTCTCTTTCTCTCTCCCACCTTCCCTCAAATAATAAAAAATATCTTTTTTTTAAGGTTTATTTTATTGTTTTTGACAGACAGAGACAGAGTGAGAAAGAGAGAAAGGGGTGGGCCCAGAGAAGTCTCCATAGCTGTACATCATCAGTTTTTGACATGGTTTCCTTTCCACATATGTGGGCAGGGGCCACGTAGGGCAGGAACTGGGCTGGGGGCCTCCCGCATGGGAGGCATGCCTCCTTGAGCCAGGGGCCAACCTGTGGGGTGAGAACTGAACTGGGAGGCTTCCAGCATGGGAAGCACACCCCACTTTAGCATATGGGTCTGCATGGGCTGGGGCTGGGATTTGATCCTCGGTCCCTGGGGCTACAAAGCAGGTGCTTAACCTGCTGAGCCATCCCGGCTTCAGCTAAATCTTTTTCTTTTAAAGAAGATACTTTAACCAGTCAAAAAGAAATGAACTAAACAGACACCTAAAATGGAATGGACTCCCAAGGGAGAAGCAGGGTTTCCTCAGTCCCTGACAGAAGCCAGGGAAATGCAAGCCAGCCAGCTGTTGGAGAGGTTTCTGCTGGGAGGAGAGCGGGTAGCCCCAAGTGCCTCTGAAGATCCTGTAACTCTCAGGTTCTATGAAGAATAATCCCTGACAAGTAGGACCCTGGTGTCTAGTCCCCAAAGAGGGTCTCTAGCCCCTCAAGGATTTGCAGTAAGGGCATAAACAGGCAGCAGGGTACCATCCTCAGAGGCCTAGGCACCACACATCTTGGTAAGATGCTTGCTTCTCTCCCTAGTCCAAAGAGAGCTTGAGTGGGATAAAAGGAAGTGGGAGGAAAAGTGATTGCTTGGGAGTTATCAGGCAAGGTGAAGGATAACTCTGCCCCAGACTTGGACAGGACTAGATCAGCCTAAATCTGGAGATGGCACATAATGTAACTCCATTTAAACTGATGCTCTTCCAAGGGAGGGTATTCAATCATTCACCCAAGCTACTGAGTGCTGACTGTGTGCTGGGTACTATGCTAGGTGCTGGGGATGAGTCAGCCAAGGTTCTGGACTTCAGGGAACTCAGAGTCAAGTTAAGAAGAAGGTTACTGAACACATAAACATAACATCAAATTGTGACAAGTGTGACCTTAGCCTGAGGTGGGGGTGGGACCAAGGAGAATGTCTTTGAGACCTGAGTTAGTAGAGATTTAAAAGGCCTCCCCTTTGTTCCACTGGCCCCACTCTGGAGGTCACAGGAGAGAAGAGAGGACATTTTTGGGGAGTGCAACAAACAGGGCATGTGCAAACAGGCAGCATGGTACATAACACACAGGTAGGCAAAGGACACACTGCAACCACACAAGGGCAAATCATGCGTACACTGCCACTCTCATCAAATACAGCCACCGCTGAGCATTTCCAGCTCTGGGAGAGTAACAGGGCTCTGGCGGAACATGGTATCTCCAGAGTGCAGAGGATGTCGTCTCTTTCCCTGCCAGCCCCCTGCCCCAGTCACTCATGCACTCACCTCCATCCAGCAGTACCTTGACGGTGCGGTAGTCATCGGCAAGGACAGCGTAGTGCAGGGCTGTGCAGCCCTTGAAGCTGGCACGGTTGTTCAGTCGGTTGTTGAAATCATCCTCTCGGGTGACCAGGACTGAGGGAACAGTAACACAAACCCTTCTATTAGCAACAAATGTCCTGAGCCATCAATCTCACCTTCTTTCTCTTGGCATTTGATTCACTCATTTACCTACCTACTTACAAACATATAATGGCACCTACTATGTGCATGGCCATCTATCTGTGCTGGGCAAGAGAAGGTAAAACAGAGTCCAGTTAGCTCCACAAATGTTTACTGACATCTATTATGTATCAGGATTCATTTGTGTGCATAGAAGTGAATCAGACATGGTCTCTGACCTAATCTGAAGAAGGTGGTAGACAACAAACAGATGTTTACAGTATTATTTGAAATAAATCAAAGGTACAACAGGATGATACAGAAAGCAAAAGGGCAGTGTAGCTCAATTCAGGCATGAAGAGAGGATCCCAGAAACCTAGAGTCTTGAAGGGTGAAGAAGAATTATGTAGGTGAAGAAAGAAGGGTAGGGTATTAAGATAGGGATAAGAGACAAGGGCTGTTCTTAGCAAAATAGCAACATACACCTCTGCTCTGAAGTTGTTTACAATTTAATAAGTATTTAATATTATTGCATAAAGACCTTTTTTTAATTTATAAAAGCCATTAAAATTTTGGAACTACCGAAAACTACAAAGAAGGGATTGATATCTCAGCAACTTGAGAAACTGCTATTAATATTTTTAATATGTATGTATATACATACATACAGATATATAAAAGTTGTATATCCTATATACAAGGGCTATCTGAAAAATAAAATCCACCCATTGTCAATATAATCAAAATGGTTACATGGCTGGATTCTTTCCGGAAAGCTCTCATATATGCATATACGTATATCCTACATACATACAAGTACTCTATAATATATACAGAGCGACCCAAAAGTAGGTATACAGCTGAATCAATGAAATTCATCACAACAGACAGGAATTTGTGTCCTACTATGTGTCACAGTGCACTGGACAGGTTTGAGGAATGTTGCAACACTGATGGAAGACATTCCAAGAACTTATAAGATTAAACAGTGTTAAGCAAATGTAATAAATAATGTAATAGAATACAAATAAACTATACTGTATACCTACTTTTTGGCCACTCTGCAGATACCTACACATATATGCATATACACACACCCCCGCCCCCCCCCACAAGTATATACAGAGGGTTCCCCCCAAAATGCATACATATTATAAGAAAGGAAAAAACTGTATTAAAATTATAATAATATATACTAATAACAAAAGATGAATACAAGTCATGTTTGACTTCTGCAATTACAAGAGGTGCTCGAAGTGGTTACTATCAGACACTTCTGATTACGGCGAACTACTGCTTGAGCAATGTTGACCAAAGCGTCCAACTGTATTGTTGCGCATTTACCATGCATCTCAAACTTATCATGAATGTGTGAAATTGTTAGGCATGTTAGAGGTTCTATTGCACACTCATGCCTCCATTGTTGTACTTCCACAATGTTCTCAAATTTCAAATACCACTTCAAAATGGTCTTGTGCTCCTTGAACAACAACCATGCTTCTGCCATTTTCTTTGACTGTCCTGCCTGTTGCATGGTGATGCTAGCCTTCATTTGATTAACATCATCTTTTGAGCAAACGTCATATTACACATTGCTACTGTAATTCAATTCAACTTTGAAAAGTAATATATAGATAACATCTCTTAAAATGTGTACACATTTTCTGGTATATCTGACAAAATTGAAATTTACTAAATTGCAATTTTGTAATGTGCTTTTTTTTACCCTTAATAAACACACTGTGAACACTTTTTTGAAGGTAAGAGGAATAGTATTTCACGTAGTCAAAGAAATATATAACCCCATGCTTACTCCAGTGTTAATATTTAATACTCCTCTCCAATTTCATATAAAAGAACCTAAAACCAGTTCTATCACTTTTATAGAACACTCTGGGTCAGACTGACCACACATATCCCTGTTCACCTGGGCTGAATCTGGTTTATACCCATTGACCTGGACAGTCCCAGTCTGGACAATAAATTGGAAGGTTCCCCCCATCTCTGAGACATACCCTTGGGAACTGAGGCCACACAGAATAGCTATCCTGCTTAGGTGGTGGGATTTATTTTTGCCTCATGTAGAAATGATCAGAATAACTGTCCTAGATTCCCTCCTGAACTGAATTTGTTGTGGGGTAAAATTTGGGTCCTACTACTTGAACCCCCTTCTCCCCCAGCCTATGGCACTTGGCCGGCAAAGGGTAAGTTCCTCTCACTTTCCACAGGGTAAGGAATTGTTATCAATCAAGAAGTAACCTTGCCTAGGTAGTTAAAAGCCCCAGACAATCCCTAAACTATTCTTTTTCATGTGGCATTGGAATGGAGTCCATGCATTTTCTGCTCTGGCAAAACTAGACTTCCTATTTAAAGTTCCAAAGGACAAAAGACTGTCATGCCTTCTCCTACTAGTAACAGATTTCATTTACTGACTTTCTTCTACTTTGTGCCCGGAATGGTCACTTCACACAATTTATTTATTCTCAGAACTACCTTATATAGTAGGTATTATAATTCCCATTTTTATAGATGGGGAAAATGAATCACAGTGGTCATAAAGCTAATATACAGTCGAGTGAGGATTAGAACCTAGGTCTAACCTGAGTTCTTACTCTTTCTCTCCATCATATGTTATCACCCTCATTCTGCGAATGAGCAAATCAGAGCCCAGAGACAGAAGCTCAGGGCCTAGACATCTGGTCCCAGCATTGGCTCTTATTCCCCTTCCTCTACCTGCTCAGATGAAGATGCAGCCATACACTCTGTAGAACTTGCCTTAATAATGGCCTGAGGTTTGTAGCTAGCACCTAGATAGGCTAACTTACATGGAGGCATTTCAAATGTTTAGCCAAAATAAAGCTGAGCAAGTATGTAGCTGAGACCACTTTCTTGTGGTCTATGGAATCAATAGTCCATCAGATCTTTTGCAGGATATAGGCTCTCCAGACTGACAACCCTCCCACTCCACTCCAGACTGCTATCTTACTGTTCCTGGAGCCGGAAGAACAGGAAGAAGGCCTCTGAGAAGCTAATGTACAAGTGGCCATATGCAATGTTGCATCTGCAATTTTTCCATAAGAGAGCCCTTTAGCTCCTAATTCAGAGATTACTCTTATAGCCTTATAGTCTTTTATCAAATCATAGTAAGTGATCTTGGTTCCAGCCCGCTGCAGATTAGAAGGAAACAAGAAGGCCAAGGAGGCTTCACCTCAAAAGTCCCTAAGGGCACCACTGAATCGCTACCTAGGACATTAACTGCTCGATATACGACGTCTGATAATTAAGTTCATGAACTCATCCCAGAAAAAGTGCTACATACCTCATTGCGCAATATCACTATGCACTTTTGAAGTACTCCTCTTGGGAAACTATGCACTGATTCCAGCACCTAGTCCACCCTTCAGAGCAATTTTGGAACTTTTTCTGGAATAGCCACCAGAGCTGTCATCTTATACCCTTGATTATCCTGAATGTCATCAAAATGTCTTCCTTTCAATATTTCCTTTATCTTTGGGTAAAAAAAAAAAAAAAATTAACTGGGGGCCAGATCAGGTGAATAGGGAAGGGGTTCCAATACAGTTATTTGTTTACTAGTTAAAAACTCCCTCACAGACAGTGCCATGTGAGCTGGTGCATTGTCGTGATGCAGGAGCCATGTGCTGTTGGCAAAAAGTTCAGGTCATTTTCACTCAAATTTTTCATGCAGCCTATTCAGCATTTCCAAATAGTCAACCTGGTTGACTGTTTATCCAGTTGGTACAAGTTTATAATGAACAATCCCTCTGATATCAACATCGTTTGGACTGTTAATTTGGACTGATGGAACATTTTTGGTTATGGAGAACTGGCGGACTTCTAATGTGCACTTTGATGCTTTGTTCAGGGTCGTATTGGTACGTCCATGTTTCACTACCAGTGATAACATGGCCCAAAACATCATCTTGCCTCTCCAAAAGGTCTTGGCAAACTTTGACTCTCCTTTGCTTTTGTTCATTGGTGAGCTCCTTCAGGATCATTTGTGCACACATTGTTCTCATGACAAGACTTTCAGAGAAGATTTTTCTAACTGTTTCTCCATTGATGTTTCCTTGGTCTGCTAGGCTTCTCGCAGTTAGCCGACAATTTTGAAGCAAAATTTGACGAATGATTACAAGGTTTTCATCAGTTCTGCTGGATACTGGCTGCCCCAACCTCTCTTCAACAGTGACACTTTCTCTCCCCTCAGAAAAACTGTTTAATCCATTTTTACACTGCTGTTTTCTTCATAGCATTATCCCCATAAACATGGACTAACATGTCCCTGATTTCATTTCCACTCTTGCCAAGTTTCACAAGAAAGTTAATATTTGTTGCTCTATTTCAAGCTCCAGCATTCTCACGATGGCACACAAAAACATGCAAGAACAATAACGAACGCTACTCAGCAAGACACCAACACATGTTGACACACAGCTGTGAGGCACTGATATACCAAGGTTATGAAACCTTACCCAGTTGTTTGCACAGTGCTGCCAACGTAAGCGCAAGGTGGCAAATTCGTGAACTTAATTCTCAGACCCTGTAATCATGAATCTGAGAAAAAGTGATAGTTGGCTCAAGAATGCAGTCCATTTTACAAAGAAAATACATTATTCAACAAACAATGTTTAATGAGCACCACTACACGGTGGTAGCTGCTGGAGATATATTAATACTAATGCATAAGAATCTAATGTAAGAATCTGACCACTGAAGAGATCAATTATGACATTTTGCAAGTGCAAAGATAGAGCTGTACATTGGGTGCTTATCATAAAAGGAAGATGAACTCAAGGAACACAGCTGGGGCTATTTGGTTTAGACTGTCAGCATCATAGTCCATCTAATAAGGAATGTCTGTGAGGAGGGCACCTGCTCATTTCTGAGATCTCATCTCTTACTACTCCCTTTCTAATGTTCTTTCTTGCTTCTGAGGTTTTGCAAATATTATTTCACTGCCTGGAAATATTATTTCGCCTTTCCTATGCCTTCTGTTGGCTATCTCCAATTCATTTTTAGGCCTCTGATTAGAAGTCATTTCCTCCAGTGATTTTTCCTAAGTTTGAGGTAGTTGCTGCACCTAAGAGCTCCCAAGAACCTTAGGTATTTCCCAATTACAGTATTTATTACATTCTACTGCAATTGCCTGTTTAGTTGACTATGTTCGCTAGTAGACCAAAAGCTCAATAGGGACAGGAAGTGGAACTATCTTCTCCACAGTCGTATCCCCAGTGCCTACTACAGTATCTGGTCATAAATATATGCTTGACAAGTACTTGCTGAGTTAGCAAATAAATACACAATTCATAAATAAGGCCTTGATATTACATTAAAAAAAAATAATAATACTGATGATGGTGATAACGATTATGTCAGTCAGCAAGTACTTAGTAGAGGCAGCAGAGTGTGGCTGTGAAATAAATGAGCCTGAGCACTTGTGTTTGGATCTCAGTTCTGAACTGACTGTGCAATCCTGGGTTCCTTATCTTACATCTCTATGCCAAGTTTTGTATCTGTAAATGCAGATGATAAAGGTATCCTCTCAGGGATACTGTAAGGATTAAATTAGATACTACGAGTAAAGGGGCTTGGAACAGTACCTGGCATACAGGATCTCTCAGTAAATGTCAGCTATTTTCCTTACTGTCTAGTCTCGTGCTTCCAAAGTGTATTCTCTCTGTGAAAAGAGGTGCATTTGGAGAATCCTGCATACCCCTTTCCTCTCAGACAGGCACAGTTCTGAGTTAAGAACCATCTGTTTAATTTAGTGCTGCTCAGCAGCTTATTTGACAGCCTCTTTCCACCTAACCCTTGTTAAAATCCTGCAGTACTGGTGTTCCACAGAACACTCTTTTTTTTTTCTTTGACAGAGAGAGACAGAGAGAAGGGGGAGAGCACAGAGCAGTCTCCATAGTTGACAGCATTAGTTTTCCATATAGTTTCACTCCACTGGTGGGCACAGGGTTGTGCAGGGCAGGAACTGGGCCGGGAGCCTCCCGCATAAGCCCCGGCAAGAACTGAACTGGGGGCACAGCCTAGTTCAGCATATGGGTCTGCCTGGGCTGGGATTCAATCCTCAGCCTTTGGGGCTGTAAAGCGAGTGTTTAACTCGCTGAGCCATCCCAGCTTCCCCCACAGAACACTCTTATTATAAAATATTTTACAGACTGCAAAGCACTAAGTAAGTGCATTACAATTTGTAAAATATGTTCATTTATTTCAGAATAATCCTGTGAGGTGTAAGTTTACTCTCCCCATTTTATAGATGAGGAAACTGAAGTTCTTTAAAATACCACAATCAGTTGGTGCTAGAGGTGGGACCCAGTCCAGTTCAGCTAGACTCATTTAGTGCTCTTATCAATAACCTCTTTTTACCCATCATACAGTTTTAGAAGCCCTGTCCCAGACGTTCTTGCTGAAGTCCCCAGCTCATTAAATTCCATACTCTTCCCTATCTAAAAAAAGTGGCTACAGGCAAAAAGGAGTGTGTGGGAGAGATGCAGCATGCACCCTCATACACTCACTGAATGAGAGCATGCAAATCCACAGAAGCTAAAGTGATTCATCCAAGACTGGCTCAGCAGCTGGCCACCACGGTGGTCTTTTGAGGCCCCGTGTTCATAGCCGGTCCTCAGCCAGTGACCCATCCCCTTCCCAATAAAGACATCTACCAACCTGTTTCCAGCATTGGGTGAGATGGGCTCAGGTTCCTGATTCACTTCCAACTTAGCCATTCCTATCTCTTCAATGGGTGCTGTACTCCTTTGACCACAGGAGAATGGCAAAGCATTACCCTGTCATCCTTCTGCTTTCACCTCAGCCTTCTGATGTCACAAAGTCTATGCCCAGGTGCTGTGGCAGGCATGTGCCCAATACACACTCATACTCTGCTGGATTCCCTGGCCTCGGCAGTTCCAAGGAGTCAGCAGAGGTGAAAGTAGTCTCTGAAGCCCTTTGTGTAGCCCTGGCCACTTCCCAACACTACTAGAACTACCAAAATTGCAAAACAAGTCACCATCACCACCACAACACAAACCACTGCCTCTCATGATGTGAAACAGTGATTTGAGGTAAAGGAGTCATAAAGTCCTGAATCTTAGCTCTCACTAAATTCTTCTATCTGTAAAATGCGTATAAGCAATAATCTGAGAAGTACTAAATATTTAAATATGAAAATAAAATCAGACAGGTTTTTTAAAACATTACCACAAACATTTACTAATGCTGCTCTCTTCCTTGAGTTAGAAGATGAATCAAACATTGTTCCTGTTCTCATATTGCTAAGGTTTTTGGAGGAGATTCTGAAAAAAGGTATATGAGGCAAGACAAGGTAGTCTCCAGGTAACAAAAGCTATATTACTGTTGCCTTGTGCAGAGGACAGGCAACCCTAGCTATGAGTCCCCCTCCCTCAGGCTCAGCTGCTACCTGCCACTCCCAGGAACTATGCTATCTAATGTCATGGAGTGTCTAGCAGAAGCCTTGTCTTTAAAGATGAGAGCACGTCTCCATGCAAGGAAACTTCTACAACTAATATGGCAAAAATGAGAATAATCCCTTACATTTGTGTAGCATTTTATGGTTTAGAGAGCACTTTGCTGTAATTGTTCCCTTACTCTCATGACAATCTAGGGCAGACAGGTCAAGTACTATTCTTTCTATTGAACAGGGGACAGACATAAAGAGACTATGTGGTCTGCCCAACTCACACTGCTAGTTGGTGATGGGTTAGGTCTAGACCCCGAGCCTACCTGGCTCCATCCTCCATACTGTATAGCTTCTGCCAATGCCCCCAGGTTCAAGCTGCACATGACGCAGGGTCAGCTCACCTGGCTTGAAGCTCATGGACTAAGTTAAATTCTTATCAGGAGCCTCAAGGAAGAAGCCTCTGAGCTCTCAGCTTCCTCCCACCCAAGGAGTTTAGTATCTATGACCTCATCAAATCCTCACTGCAACCTAAGAGACAGCCATCCTACTGCCAGCATCACAGGCTGCCTCCTCAATAGATGTCAGCTCCATCTGTTGTGTTTGTCTTCAGCCAGGGCATGGGAGCAAGAGGGAAACAACTCCCTATGCCGGGTCACCATGAGACCACCCCCGCAGAGGAAAGGCCCTTCATTTTCTTCCATAGCCTGGAAAATCAGCCTTCCTCTCCAAATCCTACCTGTTTTTAAAGCCCAATTCAAGGACTCCTCTTCCAGGAAGTCTCTCCCCTGCCCGCGCCCCCCAAACCCAGCTCTGCCCTGGATACCTGTCATGTGGATTATGTGTACCTACTTATCAGTTATTTATGGTCTTACAATATATCTGCTGTACTTTCTTCTGTTAAAAATTTCCCTTCTGTTCTGACCCCTCAGTTAGATCTCAGGCTACTAATGGAAGACAGCAACTAGTTAGAACAATTTTTGTATGGACTTCCTACGTACATAAAGCAACACTTCAGCTTTTCATTCAGCTTTAGCAATGAGCACACAAGAGCCTTCATCCATCCATCTGTCCACAAGTACACCACCATTGAGCACCTCAGTACAGGAAGTACTGAGAGGCACAGATGCACAGAGTCTGATGGCAGCAAAGATGGGGCACATGTCATGCAGCTCAGGGAGGAATCTCCCAGAAGAACTGTCCTGAGGATAAGAGGGATCTTGCCAGGTGGACAGGGGAAGAAGGGCATTCCAGGTGAAGAGTGCATTATGTGCCATTTAAGAAACTAGGAGTTCTTCAGTGAGACTGGGATTCTGAGTGAAGGTGGGTGGAGCAATGGACAGAGATGAGGTTGCCCAGGTAGGCAGAGGCAGGATCCTGAGAGAGGTTTGGACTCTATCCTGAAAGCTACGGGCAAACAATGGTTTTTGTTAATGAATTAAACAGCATGGGAAACAGAACAGGAGACCAGGAAATGAGAACTAGGTTTAAAAATGATTTTTTTCATCACTAACTTAATAGGTGCCTCGATCCTCCCATGTCCTAGATTCCCTATTTTTAAAACAGAGAAGTTTTTCTACATCAATGGTTCTCAAATTAGTAGGAACAGAATCACCTGGGTAACTTGTAAAAAAAACACTGGGAGACGTCATCAAGATGGTGGCGTGAGAAGAGCTCTTGAAACCTCTCCTGGAAAAACAACAATTTAAACAACTAAAATCAACTAGAGAATCCCTAAGCAACACATAGCCTCGGCTGAGGGACCCACTGATCGCAAGAAAATACCTAAAGCTGGAGAAAGGGAGGTGAGTGGGAGAGAAAGAAAGGGAGCAGTGTGGTGACACACCATGGAGTAAGAACTGGACACCTACCTGGTGACCAGCCCAGGGGCTGACCCGAGACCAGCAGAGGAGAGACTGACTGAAGTGGGAGCATGGGGATGCGGGTGCAGGAGCAGAACGACTCTGGGTGGGTCAGAGGCCTGGAATGGACAGAGGCAGAGGCGCAGACACCAGAGCGTGGGGTGGATGGGAAAAGCAGGCGAGGCTGAAGGTGGCGAGAGGCCCCGGTAGGAGTGCAGGGGGAGCAGCCGGAGCGCGGGGAGGGCGGCCGGAGCGCGGGGCAGGAGGCCGGAGTGAGGCCACAGCAGCAGCCAGAGATGGGCACGCGTGACTGGAGTGAGGATCTGGCTGCGGGCACTTGAGTCGGGCGAATGGAGCTGGGGGCCCAAGGAGCGTGAGGCCAACAACCAGAGCAGGAGGCGAGTGTTCCAGTGGCTGGAGTGCCGACACCGGGAGTGTGCTGGCAGCTGAGGCGCAGAGTGGCCCTCAGTGCGGTGAGGCCCCAACAGGAGCACTGCGTGGCCTTGGACACAGAGCCTGGCTGCTTCCCCTTGCTGTCTCCCAGGGCTCACCCGCAGGCCTAACCCAGAGCCTTCCTTTGGTGAGCTGCTGCCAGGAAGCTGCCATTGTCCTTTGAGCAATCAGACCTGAGCCTTTCCTAACAACCCCCACCCCCACTCTTCCCGCTGAAGCCAGCAGAGGGAAGCTGCCATTACCAGGTCAAACAGACCTGCATCTTTCCCAACAAGCCACGCCCCCAACTTTCGTGGCGAAGCCAGCAGAGGGATCTAGGTGTGGCAGCTTCTGACTGCACTGGGATCTCGGAGGCATAGAATACCATCGCACACCATATCTTCCCAAAGAGGAGACATACAGAGACCAGGGCAACTGAGTCAAAGAGAAGCCCACCTTCTAGAAGTTTTCCACTGTGAGAAAACCAAATAAATGAGAGAAAATATTATAAGACACTACAGCAACACCAGCTATGAAGTAAAAGAAAGATTTCTTCACATTGACCCGGGGAAAAGTCCTCATGTGCAGGAAAAGAAATGCTCCAATATTGATGAACCCTTTTGAACAAAGGTGCTCAGAAAGAAAGAGAAAATTTTTCAGAAAAGGAACTTGAAGATACAGAAACATATGAGCTAAATGACAGAGATTTTAAGGTTACAATTCTGAAAACACTAAAAAAGCTCAAAGAGAACTGGCAGAGTACACAGAAGGAGCTAAGAGATCTAAGAAAGAAAACTGAATCTATAAAAAAGAAGCAAATAGAAATTCTGGAGATAAACAACAATAAAAGAAATAAATAATGAAATAGCATAGGAAGCAGAGCTGACTAGATGGAGGAAAGAATGAAATCGAAGACAAAACTTTGGAAATGTCACAAAAGGAAGACAGAGACCTAAAAGCTAAAAGAAACGAAAGGTATCTACAAGAACTATCTGACTCCATTAGAAAGAATAATATAAGAATAATAGGTATTCCAGAGGGAGCAGAGGACAAGATGGGCACAGAGAATTTACTCAGACAAATAGTAGATGAGAACTTCCCAAATTTATGGCAAGAACTGGAACCTCAAATCCAAGAAGGAAACAGGACCCCTAGCTACTTGAATCCTAACAGACCCTCTCCAAGGCATATTATACTGAAGATATCAAACGTCAAAGACAAAGAAAGAATCCTCAAGGCAGCCAGGAAAAAGAACACCATAACCTATAAAGGAAAGCCCATCAGACTATCATGAGATTTCTTAACAGAAACTATACGCCAGAAGGGAATGGAACAAAGTATTCAAAATATTAAAGCAGAAAATTACCAGCCAAGAATCCTGTTCCCAGCAAAGTTATCCTTCAGATATGAAGGAAGAATAAAGACCTTTTCAGACATACAAAAACTGAAGAATTCTCCAGCACAAGGCCAACATTTAAAGAAACACTGAAGGAGGCGAGTGGACCTGAAACAAAAAGTAAAGGTAAATAGGGATAAATTAAAACAACAAAAACATAAAAGGGGAAGGAAGTAAAGGTTTAAATTTCCAAAGAGAATGGAGATAAGAAACATCCTTAAGAAAAGGAACCACTGCATATATGAAACTTTCTTTTATATAAAGTTCATGGTAACCACTCAAAAAGAACTTAGAACTGGGACACATAACAATAAAAAAAGAGAAAACAGAAAAAACAATCATAAACACCATCAAACTAAAATAACTAATGGGAATAAAAAAGCAAAGAAGCAATAAAAAAAAAAAAAAAAAAAAAAAAAAAAAAAAAAAAAAAAAAAAAAAAAAAAAAAAAAAAAAAAAAAAAAAAAAAAAAAAAAAAAAAAAAAAAAAAAAAAAAAAAAAAAAAAAAAAAAAAAAAAAA
>PVKE010005530.1:0-58560 GCA_004027555.1 Craseonycteris thonglongyai
TTCCTGTGCTGCAACTGTATGTACCACGGTGAGCCAATCACAACAAGCAAAGGTTCAAAGGTTATAATAGACCGCCTCTCTGACTCTGGCCAATCTGAGCAGGCTTTTTACTAGAACACAGTGTAGCTTCGGGTACAGAACATGTATAATTTGCATGCATAAAAAGCCTGCTTGGATTGGCTGAGCTAGAGAGGCGGTCCGAGCAGCCTTGCAGTGATTGGTGCGGGATCGAGTTGGAAAATTCATTTAGCAGCATAGCCAGACGATTTTCGGGATCGAGTTGGAAAATTCGTTTAGCAGCATATCGAGACGTTTTTTGGGATATACTCGGCGTATAAGATGACCCCCGATTTTCGGTTGACTTTTTTTCGTTTCAAAAGTCGTCTTATACGCCAGAAAATACGGTAGATATAAAGATATTTATTCAGGATTTTGAGATATTCAGAGAAAGGGCATCTTAGGAAATAAGGATATTATCAAGGAAATATTTTCATAATATAAATCTGATATCGTGAAAGTTATGTTAGACATGTTGAATTTGGCCTGAGACTCAAAGGCAGAGGAAATAACCCCCACACAATACTGCGTGGGTGCCATGCTGGGATGAGTTCTTGTCCTGGCTGTGTTCCCTTACTCATGTAGGTGGCTCCCCCTTCCCTGGGGGCTCAGCGCTCTTTTGAGAATGTGGTCCCATATCGGTAAACTTAATATCTGATGTATACATCATTTCTAATAATCTGAAATGGGGCACCTGTGACTTGTATCTTTTTAAAAAATGATAAACTCAAGGAACTTTATGGAAGAAAGTACTGAATTGAGGTAGCTACTAAACTACCTATATATTATATAACAACCAAAGGATTTCTCATCCTTGGGGTATATTTACATGGATAATTTAGGTAATTATTCCTGATATTACTTTTTCCTTATTAGTTATTCTATATGCATGTTTCCATGAGTCCACTGAATTGATATTTTTATTATTTTAAATGGTAAAATATTTTATCCATTTAATGCTATTATTTATTCAATGTTCTGCTAAGCATTGGATACTTCAGTTATTTTCAAGTATTTGCTATTATAGACAGAGTTGTGTTTATTTCTGCTCAAATTATTTTTGTTTGTATGATTTCCATGGGGTCTACTTTCCGAAGTGAAATAATTAGATGAAAGAGTAATGACAGTTTTATAGTTCTTGTTGCATATTAGCATTGTTTTCCAGAGACACTGAACCAATATACAACCCCCTGAGATGTGGGGCGAGCTGTTTTTCTCCACAGCTTGACCAGCACACAATTTTAGCATTCCATTTTGTTTCTACTGGTTTAGTGTGAATGTAGGGCCTCTCCAGAGATACTGTGTTTTGCAGTTCTTTTAAGTGATACGAAGCAATTCTTTTTTACATGGATGATTCACTCTTTTCATTTTAGGGACAAACAATTCATCTCCACATTTGACAGTTTTAAGGGGACCAGTGTGTAGCATTGCCTTTTGTCGGACTGATTCTGTAGGGCTAGGATTGGGATCTGTGGTAGGTATCGGGTCTGGCTCAGTGCTCCAGGGGAGAAGAGCAGCTGTGTGGATCTGAATTAAGAAAGGATGTGGAGGACTGTCACAGAAACACCAGCTGGCCGGCTTGAGAAGGGCTGAGGAGCAGGAACATCCTGGTTTCCTGATGAAAACACCTTGAGGCTTTGATGGACAATGACAGATTTCGCTTCAAAATGAAAGCAAGAAGATAGTCCTCCTGCCATTCTTTGATTCTTTCACAATGCCACTTCCTTTCCTGAGCAAGTTCAGATACCCGTTTCAGGTAGAACCCTCTGGTCTATGACAGGAAGAGCTTTAGAATGACCATGAAATGAAAATGTGCTATTTGAGAGGACTTGGGAGTGGGACCTGCAGGCAGAAGTCACAGGCAGACAAGTCAGTCTTGTCTGTGAAAAGTCAACTCGGTCATAAAAAAGGACATTTTGCTTAGTTGTCGCCATGCCCTGTGATGATAGTTGTCTTCAAAAGTAAGCAAAGAAGTGACTTGACTTGCTGGTTTGGGTTCCTGTGGTACCACATGCAAGAGACAATATTGTTTATGCAAGATGGGCCTTTTGTTTGGAACAGTGGTCTAATCTGTTGATTTTTTTTTAGAAATTGATGACTGTCCAACTTGTAATGAAAATCAACTTATTGAGCTGTTGGGATCAAAATCTGAAAGTTTTCCTCCTTTCCTGGCTATCATTCTAAATTTGATAATTCTTGTCTTTACTCTTGTCTCTGTAAGATACTTACACAGAGACACACACATTTATATGTATGTATATATGTATGTATGTATGTATCTGCTTTATATACACGTGCCTTACAATTCACCCACTTAACATGTGCATTTCAGTGGATTTTAATATATTCACAGAGTAGTGTATCACCACCGTCAATTTTAGAATATCTCCATCACCCCCAAAAGAAACCCCATTCCCATTAGCAGTCACTCTCCATCTGCCTCCAGTCTTCCCATCCGTAGGCAACCCTTAATCTACTTTTTGTCTCTATAGATTTGCTTATTCTGGACTTTTCATATAAGGAATTATTCAATATGTGGCCTTTTGGTTTAACATCTATCACTTAGCATAGTATTTTTAAGATTTATCCATGTTGTGGTATATATTGATATTTCCTTTTTTACTGCTGCATAATATTCCATTGTATGATGTACATTTTGTTTATCCATTTATAAGTTAATGGACACTTGAGCTGTTTCCACTTTTTTGGCTATTGTGAATAATGCCCCTGTGAACATTTATATATGTTTTTGTGCAGAAGTATGTTTTCATATTTCTTGGATCTATATCTAGGAGTGCTGGGATATCTCGGAACCCTATGTCTAACTTTTTGAGGAACCGCCCCACTGTTTTCCAAAGCAGTCGCACCATTTTACGTTCCCACCAACAATGTGTGAGTGCTTCAGTTTCTCCGTATCTTCTCCAGCCCTTGTTGTTGACCATCTTTTTTTGTCATAGCCATCCTAGTGGTTGTGAAATGGCTTTCTGCTTGTGCTTTTGACTTGCATGTCCCTATTGGATAATAGAATCCTTACTCCTTATCTTAGTATTTTCTAATAATTAAAAAATAAATAAAATGCTTCAGGAAATTAAAGAGTACAACTGATATGGGCTGCTATACCTTCCTGTGGGGTCCCACACATCATTCATTGTGTTATAATGTAATGGGCCACTATTGGTGTGAATGTGGTCCAGCCATTTTCTTCCATTTTTGTATCCTTTCATTGTTTTGAATCCTGGGAAGGACAGATCATTGTCCTGTGCTGGGTTATGTGCTCACCCCTTTGATTTGTAGCCATGGCTAGACAACGTACAACATGAGTGTGCGTAGCCTGCCAGGAAATCGAAGTGCTCTTGAATTGGGAGAATGGATGCCACAGGTGTGACTAGAATTCAGTTCCTGCCTTTCTGCATGTACCACGTTGCCCAGGTTGGGGGCCATGCAGACCCTGTCAGAAACCTTGTCTTGTAGGAAAATTTGTAATTATGCCCTAGTGCACATTACAATGGAGAAAATATAATAAGATTTATTTATAATATTTAAATATTATATTTTTAAATTATATGTATTTTTAATTTATATATTCTTCGGTTGGCTATACACAGCATGTTTCAAAAATATGATCACATTTGATCCTCAGTAATCTCTCTTAGTTTCTAGTTATATTCTACAGGGGCCTCATTGTGTTTTAAATACACGTTTGTGAACTAGCCTCAGACTTTGACTACCAACAGCTGATAAAATGTGTTTGGCATTTTAAAGAAACGATGGCCAAATGAGCGCCCCAATGTTAGCTCACTTGTAAGCCGAGTCCGACTGGTCAGAGGGGTCAGGCCAGCAGATGGGAGTGCATAATGGAGAGCCACTTCCATGCGCTCCATCCGCTACCAGCCAGTGCTGGTGGCAGAGTCCAGCAGTGTCAAAATGGGTGATGCAAAGGGTCTCCTCACGAGGAGCAGTTTGGAAAATATGCAGTCCTTTGAATTGCAGATAGCATCTAAAGTACCTCAGGAAGGTAGGAGTGTTCACAGAGCAGTTCTCTAGCATTTTCTGTTATAACTGCTTGAAGGAAGGACTGGATCAAAATGGCAGCTCAGGGTTTAAAGGACTCTCGCCAGAGGCAGATGTTCTCTTGTCGACAGTGTCTCTGAATGGCCTGGGAAGACAGAGCCCAGGGCCCTGGGGCTCTTCCCTCCAGCTTCAAGCTCTTTCTCCCCTTCATAACGGCATTCTGTCAGTATTGGGCAGAAGCCATGACTGCAGGCGTCCTGGCCTCTGTGAACTTCCAAATGCACGTATTATCACACAAAAGCTGTAGTGTCCACCCACAGGTCACTAGGACTTCTCAGTCAGTTCCACCAATTGCCCAGCTGAGGCCCAAGTTTTACAACTGATGTGTAATTGTGATGATTTTTTCAAATAACCACTTCATTTTAGATTTTTCTATTTTAACCCAAGGTATTCTTCAGCGGAAATAAGGAAGCAGTTTACTCTCCCGCCAAACCTGGGCCAGTACCATCGACAAAGCATAAGTACTTCTGGCTTCCCCTCTCTTCAACTAGTAAGTATGGGTTACACGTTTGCTAGAAGAATGGTGAGGTGCAGAAGTACCCAGTGTGTGCTCCTGCTGCCTGATTGTCCTTAGATCTTCCCATTGCTGCTTTAACACCTCCAACCGCCAGTTCCTAGCTCTGTGTGCACCTTTGAACACGAGACCATTTCCCTCTCTCCCTCCCTCATCTAGGGCTTAAAGTACAAAACGGACCTCCAGACTTTGTGGTGCTCAAGGCTCTGGACTTAGTGGATTTCCAGGCTACCTGATTACATCCAAAATATAATTTGGGGTGGGGGAAGATTAGCCTGGAATCTTACTACCATTTGTAACATGATTTATTGAAAAAATGTACTCCAAAACCTGCAAAACTGAGTTACAAACCTTAATTTGTAAAATTGTTTTCTTGGAAGTGTAATTTACACACAATAAAATTCACTCATTTTGACGTGTGATTTGATGAATTTTGTCAAGTTAGACTTACTTAACTTCTCCGTCAAGATGTAGAACAGTCCCTTTACTCGTGCCCCTTTGCAGTCCAGCTCTCCCTACCAGCCCTTGGCGATCACTGATCCATTTTTGTCATCATAGTGTTGCCTTATCTGGTGCTTCAGATAATTGGAATCAGATAACTCCCCCCCACTCCCATTTTTAAAACACACTCTCCCCTTTCAAGTTGAAGGTTGCCTACAGTTTCAACACCATTTGTTGAGCATGCATATGTATTATTTAAGAACTAAATGCCGAACATGCTAAGTAGGATAAATCTGACTTAACTGAGATGGTTTGTAAAACCAGAAGTGACTATTCACTTCCTTTGTGAGAGAGTTACAGCCTCCACTGTACACACTTCCTCAGACACAGTACAGCACACTTTTTTTTTTTTTTTTTTTTTATGTTCTAGTGGTTATCTTGAGGAGGTTAGGTTATTTTTTGTTTCTCACTTATTACTTCAAAACCACTTCTGCTCTCAGAAATTTTGTAACCTTCCACTTGGTTTCCTGTAGCCGCCATTTTGTCTCCTGTGACAATTTACACGCCGTGCCACTGTATCTTTTAAAGGTATGTTTGCTGGAGTGATTATTGATAATTTTAGTAGGATAATTTGTGTATTGTGTCATTGATGAAATAGTAGCACTAAAAAATCTATAGCACCTTGTACTGCAAGAGTTGTGATGACATTTAAGTTGTGATGACATTTCTTCAAAAAATCTATTTATGACTTCGGTGGCTTGCTAGGCTACTGTTTTTATTAGTACTTTTCCTGTCTGTTTCACAATTGAAGATTATAATAAAAGCACACCAAGTGCATAATGTTCATGCTTTCAGATATATTAAGCTTTAAACCAAGATAAATTAGAAATGCTTTTTGGTTTAATTTGGTGCTAGTATAAATTTCATTGAAACACCAAAAAATTATATTTAGATATCTGACTCAAATTGTATTCCAAAATATACAAAATTGAGTTAAAAAGTGACTGGATACCCTGCTATATCTTAAACAAGGTGGGGAGGTGGGCTTTGGTGCTCTGCTTCTGTGTAAATTAAGGCTGCAGCTTTCGCAGGAGCTGTCTTGAGCAATCATGTGGTCATCACCATTAAGAGGCTTTGGGGAAGTTTAGCTAGCAGGCTTTAATCCCTTCTGTCTGTGCCAGCTTTGACTTTAAAGCTGTAGCCTTAAATTTCTTCAGGAGGAATCTTTCTAATTTAATGTCACAAAGAAAATAAATTGTTAATATCTGCAGATCTTCTTTTGGTAGTTATGCTGCCTCATTAGTAGATTTTGATGAATTACTTCATTAGCCTGGTAGGAGAGTTAACATGTGGCTCAATGACCCATTTTCTAACAGAAGATATCAAAGAAGTAGCAAAAATTCTTAACTATATTTGAATCATGTGTTCCTACCTGTCATAATTTCTTCCTGGCTCTATTTGCAAATGAATAACCTTTAAAATATCTTACTCCTGGTTATTTCAGTTTAGTTTTCTGAATGTCTTTTCTCAGATATCCACTCTAGCTTCACGGTCTGTTGCCCCTGTTACTTCCCATTAGCTGACTGAAGGGCAGGAGACATGAGGGAGCCAAGTGTCCCGAGTTCCATCCTCCCCACCCCCTTTTCTAAAACCTGGCCTGCTTAGGAAATTACCCTAATGTTTACATGGTTGTCATATTCTAATGTCAGAATAAAGTGGTTGTTCTTTCCCTTGAGTCACAAAAGAAATCAACTTATATGGTGAATTCCCTTTCCCTTAAAAAAAATTCTTTCTGACTCAAACTGTATTCCAAAATATGCAAAATTCAGTTAAAAGGTGACTGGGTACCCTTTTATATCTTAAACAAGGTGGGGAGGTGGGCTTTGGCGCTTTGCTTCTGTGTAAATTAAGGCTGCAGCTTTCTGCAGGAGTTGTCTTGAGCAATATCATGGACATCACTATTAGGAGGCTTTAGGGAGGTTTAAAAAGAAAGATAATGTGACATTTCAGCACGATTCATTTCTGGCAAGGTAAATAAAGACTCTGCACCTGAAGCTGCTTTAAAAAACTTTTCTTAATTGAGAAGCCAAAGACTAGTCATTGTATTATTTTGGACAATTGAAAATTTGTACATTTGGACCTTTGTTTTTCTTACCTTATATAAAAAACCATTCAAACAAATCCACGTGCTGATACAAACAGTTGTTTAATTTAAAAAAGTATTTAATTGACACCAAGTTATTTAAAATCCAATCAATTATAAGTTTGTTTTCTGCATGAGGTAAGAACTTGGAGTCAGGTGGATTGAGGGTGAAGTGTAACTGTCATATAATTTTTAGGCATATACTGTAATTTTGGGCATGTTACTTAGCTTCTATGATGGCTTCAGCTTTCTCGTTTCCAATATTGGCATAATAATGCTACCTTTAAAAGGCTAATAGAGAATGACATAACGGATGCTGTCTAAATAATGGCTCATATTGCTGTCTGTGTATTTGGCACTGTGGAGACAGTATGGGAGATTAAAAGAAGAGGAGATGGTTTTGCCTCTGAGGGGCCTAATGATCTATTTAGGAGGACAGATAATATAGAGAATCTATACCAGCTTTGAGTGTGGTAGGTGTTTAGAAGTGAGAAAGATCCATGATATAATAGGAGATAAAGGCTTCATGGGGAAGGCTGAGGAGACTTAGAGGGAAGTTGTCTCCCCTGGCTGCCCATTGGAATCCTAGGGACCTTTAAAAGCATACCTGAGGCCAGGCCCACCATAGAACAATTAAATCAAATCCCATGGGATCAGTCTTGGCATCAGTATTTTAAAGTTCCCTGGGACTTTCACATGTGGTTCAGTTTAGGGTCATTTAAAGAATTTACATTGGTAGATGTATTCCAAATAGGAGGAAGGACATAGGAAAAGGTGAATTTATTTTGTTGTCCTGGTTGCTCTGAGTTTAAGAAAGTGTGAGCAGCAAGGACCACCTCCTGACCCTATGGTATAGTCTGACATAAATATAGTGGCTTCTATCATAAATCTAATAAATCAAGTGAGAAGGGTGTATTTGATTTTTTTTTCCTGTTGTATTGGGTTTTCTTTTTTTTAACTCTGATTGTAAATGCTGTGATAATTGTGTATACTTGTACAAGCATTTTCAAATAAATAAAATATTTTTAAATTTTGCATTTTTGAATATGGAGAAGTACCACCATTTGGAACTGGTATTTTAGACATGCTGATAGAATTGTGCTGGGCCTGACACCTTGTCAGAGTACCTGTGACCAGTGCCAGAGAGATGGGCCTTGAGTGTAGTATCACCCATCGACCTTGACATTCTCCATTGCCACAGCCATGTGCACAGGTTGGCCAGACACCCTGTGATGTCAAACACCTTTGTAGGCAAACGGCTCTGTATTTGATGTCTTCATTACAATGAAACTGTAAAATACTAAAACTATTTTCTGATTATTCCAAGTAGAAAGGAGAGTGACATATATAAGAGAAGAAGGGGTTGGATCTGGTGCCCCATGGTAGAAAGGAGAATTTGAGGCACTTTGCATGAGGCTAATATCTTAACCTACATTTTTATTGAGGGAAAAGTCTTATTTAAAAAAATGAGCATAGAAAAGTTTTGAGGTCAAATAGGATGACTCAATTGGACCCTAACGGCTCTGGCTGAAGAGAAGGATGTAGAAAGCCACATCCTGTATTGTACCAACACCATGCTACATGACATGTTTGTCTATAACATTTATGTTTAAAAAAAGTCTTATACCTTAGAAAGCATTCATTTTGGTTATGTGTTTAGGTTTCTATACAACAAAATCAACCTTTTCCTTTTAGTGCTAAGGGTAATCTACATGCTTGGTCACTTGATAAATATGGTCCTCTTTTATTTTCCTGATGCCATTGTTCTTTTAGGTCTTTCAAGGAGCTGGGTTGTTCTTAGGTTTCATTGATTTCACTGGAGGGGTCATGATGGAAAATGAAGATCTCAATATAGTTTTCCTGCAAATTCTCAAATGAAGAGAAAACACAAGAGTGGTACCGTGTGTGCAGAGCAGGGGTTCTGTTACTGTCCTTGTATAGAGGAGGGGGGTCATATCCATCTTGGTAGAAGTAGCTTGACACCCATGTCAGCACCTTCCACTCAGTGGTGTGGGAGGAATGCCGCTGCTGCTGGAAGCAGGGAAGTGTTATTTAATCTAACACATTAAGTACTTTGAAATCACTGTAGCCAGAAGAACCTTACTGTTCTCAGCTCCATTTATTTCAATGTAGTAGTGAGCTGGGAGGATTTTCTTAAGCATTTATTTAGTCATTCATTCATTCATTCATTCATTCATTCATTCAAGAAATATGTGTTGTGTCTCACTCTGTGCCAGAAGATGCTCTAGTGGCTGGGGATATAATAGTGATATAATAAAGGGTCTAGTCTCATGGAACTTACATTGTCAAAGGGTATTGAGTGCTTTGAAGAATGAAACAGGGGGGAAGCTGGGATGGCTCAGCGGGTTAAGCACTCGTTTTGAAACCCTGGGGACCGAGGATCGAATCCCGGCCCTGGCCTGTGCGGACCCATATGCTGAACTGGGGAGTGCTTCCCGAATGCAGTGAGGCCTCCAGTTCAGTTAAAAAAAAAAAAAAAAAGAATGAAACAGGATAAGGGAACAGAAACTAACACAGAAGAGTGGCTCTTTGGATGGTCTATGAAGGCATCTGTCTGGAAAGGCGATACTTGGGAAAAATTCTGAATGAAGGAAGCATATGAAGGAAGCAGAGTATTCTAGTGAAAAGAAATAGCAAGTACAAAGTCCTCAAGGCAAGAGTATTTGGCATGCTCCAGAAGCAGCAAGGAAGCAGAGTGTGAGCTGAGCAGAGTAGGCAGGAAATGAGATCATAGAGAAAGCAGAGTTGGGTCATAGGTTTCAGAGATCATGGAAGAATTTTGACTCTTCCTTTGATTTAGATGGGAAATCATTGGAAGCATTGAGCAACAGCCAGACATGATCTGAATTTTTATCAAGGTTGCATATAGGGTTCTTTCTATAAGGGTCACTCTGGCTACTGTGTGGAGAATAGAGTAGGACAGGGAGGGCAGTTAGTAAGTTGGCACAATAGTTCAAGAAAGTAATGGTGATGCTTTGGTATAGGGTGGTGGCAGTAGAGAAGGTGAGAAGTAGTTACATTCTGGATATATTAATATGTTAGAAGTAACATAGATAGGATTTTCTGATGGATAATATGTACAGTGCAAGAGAAAGAGAGAAATTAACTTTGACTCCAAAGCTTTTGTATTGGACAGCTGATGGAATGGAATTGCCACTTGCTGAGATGCAGAGACTTGGAAGATGTGGGAAGGACAGATTGGCAGGAAAATAAAGAATTAGTTTTGAATTTGTTATGTTTGAGAAGGCCATTAGGTCACTAAGTAGTGGTGTTGAGGTGTAATTGGAAAAGCCAAAGTTGCAGCAGTAGTTGAAGCTGCAGATAGAAACTTGTCATTTAAAAAAGAAAGGCATTTAAGGTCATGGGATTACATAAGATCACCTGGGCATGAATGCAGAGTGAGAAGCGAGGATATTTTCGGACTTAACCCTGGGGTACTGCATAGCAAGAGAACCTAGAAAAAGTGGTGTCATAAAGGTAGAGTGATCAACCTTCTCCATTTGCTCTGGACTGAACAGTTTCCTGGTACATGGACTTTCAGAGACTGAGACACACTAGGTCGCCCTCCATCTGTAGAAAGTGTTTCAAGCAGGAGGGAGTAATTTAATTGGGTCCAATTCTGTAGACAAACCAGGAGTGAGCAGCAACCATTGAATTTGCAACAGGGTTGTCTTAGATGACTTTGATAAGAGTCATCTCTCATGAACAGCCAAGTAGATTTCAGGACCAACCCCCATGGGGGTAAACATTCATAAGGGTACAGGGGCCTGCACGTACACCTTAAGACATCATGTCCCTTTCCATTCTCACAAAGAGTGGCATGAAGCCTCCCCATCACTGTAACAAAGAACTTAGGTACTTTGTGGTTACCTATGTGATTTGGGTCAAGTCATTTAACCTCTGTTTTCCAGTATTCTTATCTGTGAAATATTGTCCAGACTTGTTATTTTAATCTGCTGTCAGTGTGCTGTCTGCATACTACACTGTGCTAGGAGTTGTGGAGATTAATTTTAAACAGATATGGTTCTGGTGCTGCAGGAATTTTCTATTTTAGAACAAGCTGAATCCTACCTCTCATGTCAAACTAGACTTGATGTTCATTAGGGGACCAGAAAAACTGTGCTAGGAGTTGTAGAGATTAATTTTAAACAGATATGGTTCTGGTGCTGCAGGAATTTTCTATTTCAGAACAAGCTGAATCCTACCTCTCATGTCAAACTAGACTTGATGTTCATTAGGGGACCAGAAAAAGCTCAAACTCCCCTAATTAAAAAATAAATATCCAGCTGTGAAAAATTTAAGCTTTTATGGTATTCACAATTATCTTTTTGTATATTTCTAATCTTATAAAGACTAGGCTTCTGGGAAAAAGTAGCTAGAAAGAAAGGCTGCACGAATCTTCACTAGAGAAGTGTTGCAAATTGCTTCAGGGCAGTGTCCTCAGCCTAGTGCAGGACTGCTACAGGGCCCCAGTGAGCATTTTGAACGAATTAAAGTAGGTGTGCATTAGTCCAGGTTCAGCCAGAGCAGCAGAACCAATAGGGGATGCATATACATGTATATTAAGGAATTGCTTATGGGGAATTGGCGTACCCATTGGTGGCGGCTGGCTAAGCAAGCCTGAAGTCTCCAGGACAGGCAGGGTCACAGGCAAGATCACAAGTAAGCTGGAGCTCCCAGGGCCTAAGCTGAACTTGAAGAGGGACTCCACCCTCTTTGAAAAGTCATCCAACTAATAATTAAGTTAATCTCTCTCTCTTTTGATTAACTTAAAGTCAACTGATTAGGTGCTTTAATTACATTGGTGATATCCCTTCACAGAAGCACTTACCGGTATATCAGTGTTTGATTGTATCAGTAGGAGGTGCATATATGCTATGATATAGCTGTAGCCTCCCTTTTGTCCTTCAACTCTGGCAAGAGAAAACTCTTGTAGGGAACATACTGGGAAATATACTAGGAAAGAAATTCAGGGGAATGTAGTCTAGTTGACATATCACAGAGCTATCACAATAGACAAGCCTGGATTTAGGATAATTTATAGCCTTAAATTTTTTCATTTTTTTAGAGGGCATTTTGTTTTTATTTTATTTGGAGTTTTTTCTTCTTTTAACAAATGCTAGACACTGTTATAATTCATGGTATAAAATGACATTCTTGAAATTACTTTGGATCATACTATTTATTTTTATTTATTTATTTTAATATATTTTTATTTATTTTTACTTTTGACAGAGAGAGAGAGAGACAGAGAGAGAACTGAACTGGGGGAGCTCCCAGTTCAGCATATGGTTCCGCACGGGCCAGGGTCGGGATTCGATCCCCAGTCCCCGGCGCTGCAAAGTGAGCGCTTAACCCACTGAGCCATCCCGGCTTCCCCTAGATCATACTATTTAAACTAGTCTTGGGTCTCCACTGACTAGGAGGCCACATATAGCTCCACAGCAGAGAAAACAAAATAGTGAATTTTCATGTTTGGCTTTTCATCCCCCAAGAGCCCAAGTTCTGCCTTGGGGACTGACCTTAGAACATCCCCCACCTAACCCCATTCCCAAACATCAGACCCCTAACAAAATGCAGTAGCACTGTAATGCTCTTCAGTGTTTATTTTCTCTTTGCTTATCACTAAATAGGCAAAGTATATGTGTTTGTGTTGACTGTCTCACAATAAATCCTAGTCTTGAGATTAAGACTTCAGGTAGTTTTTAGAGAACAGAAATCTCTTTCGGTTCCCATTTATTATTTGAATTTGCAAGAGGAACAACTTGCATGATGGCCTAATTAACAGTAGTTGGGTTCTCTACTAACTTGCTAAAGGCAAGACTAGTTTATATCATATTTGGAATGAATAGCTTCCCCCCTTGTTAGTTTCAGCATGGAAAGTGTAGGAGAGACTAAGTATTAAACGCCGGCTGTGTGTAACGCTAGAACCATACTTGACAATTCTCTCATTATGGTTTATATTTATCATTTATTCAATCCTGAAATATATGCAGACCTCAAGAGTATAACTTTATAATCAATCGTTGTCACACAATTAGTGCTCAATGAGGATACTATGTTTTTTGGTTTTGTTTTGTTTTGTTTTTTTAAATCATAGCTCCCTCTTCAACGATAGTGTTTATATGTGAAAATGTGACAAACTTCACCATCTCATAGTTGATTAAAGATCCATGGAAAGATGCCTGAGAGTAGTTTTCTGTACTCTTGTGTCTCTAAAGCCCAAGTCAGTGACTGGTATTCAGTAGATGCTCATATGTGACTTTGAATTTCAGGGACATGACAAGTATAACGCTTTGATTGGAGCTGTTTTTTTTCTCTTTGATAATTTTACAGAAATTTTTTTTTCCCTATAGAAGTTTCTACTTACTAGTTATTAGTGCTAGAGTCACATTGCTTCAAATTGTGCATCAATATTATTTTTAAGTATATATTTCTAGTACCTCTGCTTGAGAGTTGATATTCTCCACAATAAATTTATATTTATCATTAATTAATACATTTGCTATTATTACTGTTATTTGAGCATCTCAAGTTGATTCACTTCCAAGCACACTCACAATTGCCTTGTGTTTTAGTGATTTCTGGAAATGTAGACCCCCTAAAAAGCCCACAGGAGAAAACAAAATTATAGTTGTTAAGAACATAAACTTGCCTAGGTTTCAAATCCAGTTGGGTTACTGCCCAACTGTGTAACCATGAGGAATTATTAAATCTCTAGCCTTCAGCAGCCTCATCTATAAAATGGGGATAATAAGAGTACATACCCAGTAGAGTTCTAGTAAGGATTAAATGGGATAATGTATATAATGATTTAGCCCAGTTTTTTGGCACATAGTAAGTGCTCAATAATTATTAGCTCAATGGGTATAAATTTTACAGTAATAAGGTTGAGTATGCAAAAAATGCAGGGTTATTTTGTTGGGTTTTGTTTGTTTGTTTATTTGTTTTCATTTCAAGTTGAAGTCATTTCAGTCCCTGATTCTGAACTCTCTGTGCTGGGTTGTGGTAAGGAGTAGAAAAGTCCTCTTTCTCCTTTGGGGCTGGTCTTATGTAGATAACAGCAGACTTATTTGTTCTGTGAATAGATGGTGCCTGTTGTTCCCTCTGCCAAAGTTTCACGTCTTTTTTGCACACTCTGTTCCTACCTGGCTCCTACATAGGCTGGTCCCTGGCTGCCTGAGTCCTTGCTAGTCCCTGTCACTTCTTTGAAGAGGCAGCCTGTAAGGATATGCTCCTCTTCTTAGCTGACCTCCAAGTTCCCCAGTTAGAACCAAGGGACACTTCCTGGTGCTCTGTCATACCACGTGGGAGCCATGAGGAACTAGGGGAGTGTCTTTGCTCTCTCCTGCTGAAGCATGTCCTATTGACTTCTCTTCCTGCTGACATTATGTAAGTCCATCACCTTTGAGGATCTCAGACAAAAAGGAGGACAAATGTTCACTCAATTCTCAGTTCTGTCCTCACTCCCCAATGTGTCACTCATGTCTTCACCACCACCAGAGGCAGCGGGGGGGGGGAGGGGGGGGAAGACAGGGCAAACCACATTTACATTCTCTCATCTTATTTCCTTTTGCCTTTTCAACAGCACTTTGTTCTTCCTCTCCATCTTGGAAGTCATACATCTAGTCTGGTGTATAGTTTTAGGGTGATGAAAAAGTGGTTTTATTAGCACTTCCTTTGGATCTGTTCTTGTTTCACATTGAGGCAGTACAAGTTAAGAATCTGGGGTTTGTTGAGTTGGTTCACTGGGGAGGCAGGGGAGGTGGAGGGAGAGGTAGAGAACAGTAACTCCTTGGACTAACTCCAAATAGTTTATAATAAGGGAACAGTATAGAGCTACTATTGTTGTTGTTGTTGTTTTGTTGTTGTTGTTATTATTATACAGATGCACTGATTTAAGTGATTCTTTTACTTAAGTCAGTGGTTCCTAAGTTATTGGAATTCAAGGGACAAGAAAAAATATTTGTTGAATTGCCAACTTTTTATTTTATCAACTAAAGAAAATTATTTTTTGAATTACCATTTCCTCCTATTATGTCTTTTATCCCCTCCACTGTGGAAAGATATAATCAAAGAGCAAAACAACAATCCTTTTAAAGTGAGTACAGTAGCCGTATGAAACCTCCACTGATTGCCCTTAATGTGCTCATTCGGTTGCCGTCAGTGAAAATGACGTCCAGCACGAGTCAGCCCAGCAGCATGTAGAAATCACTGCGTTGGAGTTTCAGTCACCGAGTCTGGTTCATTGTAGGCTGTGATTACAGGTGAAGTGCTTTCAAGAACCAACGTCTAGGATAACTCAGGCCCAAGGAAACACCATGCCTAAATACTCAAAGGAGTGCTGAGTTTGCCAGAATTTCTGGGAAATTGCCTCTATTCACTACTTTGCTGTGTTTGGTTAAACAAGGCCTCAGAGAGCTTTTGCAGGAGAAATTATAAAAACTCAGCAAAGCCTCCTGATCTCATTTTGGATCTCCTCAGGATTCCTCTTTAAGATGCAATTAAGCAGAGAAAAATTCTGCCTTGGGGTGTGATTTTAATTACTCGTCATGTTCTGGCTTGACTTTCCGTGCTGTCTCTTTTCCGTATCACTGCTTCTGTGTTTGACAGCTCCTCCAAAGCCAGCCCCTCTCAGCCGTACCCTGAGAGTGAAGCACTTAGTGGAAAGGGCGGGCAAAGCAAGCATCTTCTGTCCCCTCAGTGCTTTTACCTGAAAACTGTGTGGGAACCTCCCGTTTCTTTTCCCCACCCCTCCAGCCTCAGTTTTATGACCCAGTAGAGCCAGTGGACTTCGAAGGACTTGTGATGACACACCTGAACAGCCTGGATGAGGAGCTCGCCCAGGAGCTGGGAGACTTCACTGAAGACGACCTGGATGTGGTGTTCACACCTAAGGAATGTCGGACTTTGCAGCCCTCTCTGCCAGAGGAAGGGTAAGTCGCTTTCTTACAATGTGGATGGGTTGTGACTATCATGCCTTTTCTTGGTAAAGAGTGCCCTAATTATGGACTCTTTAAAATAAGATCACTCAGATCCGTCAAGATGACTACTGTGGTACCATGACCTACTGGCAGTTTTTGACATGGTATGGCCAGAGGGTTTGGAAAGCCCTGGGGGACTAAGCCTGCTTGTGGGAGGCAGTGGGGTCCAGGTGGAGTGCTCCGCCAGAGGCCACGAGGGCAGGCTCTGGAGACTGACTGTCTCCAGATGTCAGCCCAGGGACCTCAGCAGAGTCATGTGATCTCACGGAGCTTCTGTTGCTCCATTTGTAAAAATGTCAAGATTTTTTATAAACAATGTTTTAAAATGCCTCCATTCAGAAGTATTTTAATTGGTTTTAAAACTGGATCAACTTATAAACACATGTTGAACCCACATTTGTGGAGCATCTACTATGTGCTGGGTACTGAGATAAAAAGCTGAATAAGGCAAAGCCCCTTGGAAGAAATTTTGTCAAGTGGGAAAACAGTGGTGACAGCTCTGTAACGTGCATGTGTGTACAACTTCAGGGCTTGCAATTGTACAGTGGGCTAGTCTATGCCAGGGGGGTCCAACCTTTTGGCTTCCCTGGACCACTTTGGAAGAAAAATTGTCTAGAGCCACACATAAAATACACTAACACTAACGATAGCTGATGAGCTTTTTTAAAAATTGCCCAAAAAATCGTGTAATGTTCTAAGAAAGTTTACGAATTTGTGTTGGGCCACATTCAAAGCTGTCCTGGGCCACATGCAGCCCACAGGCCACAGGTTGGAAGCTTGGTCTATGTGTTTATAGGCGCAGGAGCTAGCTCTTGATATCAAATAATGGAATTATACCTAAATGAAACTCTTGTTACTTCTATGAAGTGAAAAAACAACGTCTCCCTGGAGGTTCAGGATGAACTTTTGTTTGCATTCGTTTTTTAGAACAAAGATTCACACCCTCCTGGACTTTTCAAACTTCTTATCTTCCTCAGAAAGTCCCAGGAAGGTCATGAAACATGGCTCCTGCCCTCAATACTTTGGGATATTCTAGTTCTATTTTGCATTTTACTTTATCACAGTTTAAGGAGATTGGGTGACAGTAACATGGTATTATTGACCCTTTGCTCTGTTGTTTAGACAGTTCTCACTCATATAGATCAGCTGACCACATGCTCAGTTCCAACATTTGAAAGTACTGCCCACAAAAATTAAAACTTTGTGTTCATTGGGAAATATTTTTCCCTGGTGTCAGTCCATTTATTATGATTTTAATATAGGTAATAGCTATTATTTTTATTTATGGAAGGATCATTTAATTTTATTTCTTTGTGTAAAATGTATGGTTCATTGTCTTCAAGTGAATTAGAATCTTCGAAAAACCTATTTAAAATACTTAGAATGAACTTAGGAGGATTTTTATTTTTTTGAAATTTGATGAAAGAGGTAATTTTTCTCATAGCATTATTTTTTAGTATAATAGTGCCTTCTCACTAGAATGTATAGCTAATACTGATGATTCAAAAACAGGCTGTACTATTTCAATCCTAGTCCCAAAGTCTTCTGTGTAATTGAAGCCCAACAAGGCATCAGTGGTCATCCTCAGAGTAAATAACAGCTGACTCCTGTTGAGTCCCCTGTGCCTAGCCCAGGACTTAATGTTGAGCTGTGATAATGTGATGGTTATAAACTGCCTGGGTTCCAGTCCCTGCTCCGCTGCTTGTTGGGTGACTTTAAGCCAGGTCCTTATCTCATTCTTTTGCGAAATGAGAATAGTGATAGCACCTGCCTGTAGGGCTGATTGAGATTAACTGAATTAATACCTTCAAAGTGATTGCCTCAGTGCCTACAGCATAATAAATGGTACTTAAGTGTGAACTACCACATGTAGGTCTTATTATGTGCTAGACACTCTTCTAAGCAATTCACATGCCAGTGTCTTTAATTATTATCACAGCTCTCTAAAGGAGGTGCCCCACTATTAATATTACCACTTTAAGGTCCATAAATTGAGGCTCTGAAGGGTTCAGGGACTGGCCCAAGATCACACAGCTAACAAGGGATAGGGCTGGGATTTGGGGTGGTCAGCACCCAGAGACACATCCCTAACCTTTACAATATTTCATCTAATACTAACAGCAAGCTCACATGATCAGTACTTATCCCCTTTATACAAACAAGAATATGAAAACTTGTAGTAGTTAGACCTATTTATCTATAATACCAAAACATTGGGAAGAATAGCAAAAAACCTTGCTACTGTGGGAAATTAGTTATTTCTGATTTCAAAACTCTAAAGCACTTGAAGCATATGTCTTGTGACATGCTCCTATGCAGTACAACAATTAATAATTGCCAACCAAAGCCAGTGCTTGTCAACTCCTCAAAGCATAAGACAACTGTTCTTCATGGCTTTCAAAAAGGAAAACATGCATGTCCAAACAAGGTTACATATGAGCATAAAATATGTCCAAATTACCCCTGTGAAAAATTGGTATTTGTACTTTTTTTTCTTGTTTTGTATGTGAATACAGCTAGTAATACCTGTCTTATGTCAGAATGCCTTTAGGGATAGGTATGGTTTAACATGATTCTCTATCATAAAGAAAACCCTCAAAGTATAAAAATGCCAACATATTTGTCTCATCAAAGTAAAAATGTTAGTGCCTCAGGAATACTTCAGACACTTGTAATGAGTAGGTAAGAATGCCCCTAGCATTCTCATTTGACGTGGACTTGAAATCATGCTGTTCTCTCCTTGGTTATGATGAGCAATTGTTTTGTTGTTTTTACTCAGTAGTAACATGATTTTATTTCATTTTCCATCTAACTAGGGTTGAGCTGGACCCTCATGTCAGGGACTGTGTTCAGACCTATATTCGAGAATGGCTAATTGTGAACCAGAAGTAAGTTCTGTTTTTTTTCTCTTTGCATATATATTTATTTTATATTGTTAGCTTTTCAATTATTTTTTAATTAATAGGTTTTTTTTAAAAGAGCAGTTTTAACTTTACAGAAAAACTGAGTAGAAAGTACTGAGTGTTCTCAAATATCCCTTGGCCCCCACCCTGCAATAGTTAACCCTATTACACATATTAATATCTTGGAATTTTTTTAATTAAAAAAAATTTTTTGCACATATCCCAGAATGAAAGTGCATATTGATTTTGGAGTTATAATTAAATTTTAGTGGGAGGTGAATTTGCAAGTTCAGAATCTATGACTAATGAGGATTGACTACCTATATTACTTCCCTGTTCAAACAGGGAAGTAGGATGCCTTCTAAGGCGTCCTACTGCCTACTACACCAAATATAAAGTTCACTGCTTTTCTTTCGAGGGCTTTCATAATCTGAGCTCACTTTATCTATTAAAACCTATTTCCCTGAACTTCTGGAGCCATTTTTTTCTCTGGACCTGCCTCCCCTTCCTCTCTGCTCCAACTCTACCCCTTTTCTCTTGCTGTTTTCCCTCAGGATGTGCCCTCCCTCCTCTCATCTATCTCCCAAGTCCGACCTGTGGCTTTAAAGGTCAGATCAAAGTTCTTTTTTCTTCACGTGGGTTTCTCTGATTTATCCTTTCTTGAATGGATCTTAAGTGTGGTATATTTCTTATCATTGATGAGCCAATATTGATACATTAATATAAACTAAAGTTCGTAGTTTACATTCGGGTTCATTTTTTGTGTTGCATATTCTAGTATTGACAAATATATAATGACATGTATCTGCCCCTGTAAGGTCACACAGAATAGTGTCACTGCCCTAAAAATTCCCCGTGTTCCACTTAGTCATCCCTCCCTAGCAACCACTTACCATTTTTTTTTTTTGTCTTTATAGTTTTGCCTTGTTTTTCATGTCTTTTTTTGTGGCTTGATAGCTCATTTCTTTTTTTCACTGGCTCATATTGCATGACATGGATTTACCACAGTTTGTTTATCCATTTACCTATGGATAGAGGAGAAAGCTACATTTCAAACACAAAGAAGAGAGCCCTTTTGTTTTATTTTCATTCTGATGAATTCCTGGGTGTTGGGGGTGTGGAATAAATGAATTGAAACTTGGCCTCAGATTCAAAGGTAACATTTAAATTTGTGACCAAGAGCTAAACTATTGCTAGTCTTGTCAAAAAGGCTGTTTCTCTCCTGGGTTAATCCAATGTTTTGTGACTTTGTCTTGGGCTTTTTTTGTGTGTCTATACCACTAACCTGGACAGCCCTCTCTCGTGAGAAACATCTACACACACTAAACATCTCAACCTGTATATGTGAATTGTGTTAGGGAGGAGGCTGGGGAGTGTGGGCAGATTGGGGTGTATACTCTACTAGAGCAACGTGAGAGAACCTGTGACAAGACATACAAGTAGTACAAAAATCCTTTCCCATCTGTGGTTTTGCTTTCCACAGCATCAGTAACCAGCAAGCAGTCAACCACTGGTCTGGAAATATTAAATGGGAGATTCCAGAAATAAACAGCTTATAAGTTTTAAACTGCACACCATTTTGAGGAGCATGATGGAATCTCAGTGTTCTGCTCTGCCCTGCTGACGAAGAGAACCCTACCTCTGTCTAACGTGTCCAAGCACTAGATGCTCCCTGCCCAGTAGTCATTTAGTCGGACCAGATGTCCCGTTTTACATGGGAGAAAACAATGGTACTGTCCTGTTTCAGAAGATTTTTTTTAATAATTTTATTTTATTTTTTTAACAGAGAGAGAGATATATACAGAGACAGAGACAGAGAGAGAACTGAACTGGGGGAACTCCCCAGTTTAGCATATGGGTACACACAGGCCAGGGCCGGGACTCGATCCTCAGTCCCCGGCACTACAAAGTGAGCGCTTAACCCACTGAGCCATCCCAGCTTCCCCATACTGTCCCATTTCAAATGGAACACTGGTCAGCATACTGACACCTTGAATTGAACCCAGTGAGACTAGGCTGACCAGATGTCTTATTTGAAATTGAACAGTACCATTGTTTCTGTCCCATTGCAAATGGGACATCTGATCAGCCTACTTAGTGACTGCCATTTTAGTTATCAGATTGACTCTTGTGATACCGTAGTGCATGTGTGCACGTAACTCTGAGTAGCCTAACGTTTCCTCACAAAGCCTGCGCCATTCACCTCACTTCATCTTGTCAAGTAGACATTGTATCATCTCACATTATCCCAAGAAGAAGGGTGAGGACAGTGCAAGATACTTTGAGAGACTGAGCACATTCGCAGAACTTTTATTACATATATTGTTTTGTTAATCGCTATTGTTCATTTGTTAATAGTTATTTTATTAATAGTTATTGTTGTTAATCCCTTACTGTGCCTAATTTATAAATTATAAACTTGATCATAGGTGTGTGTGTATAGGAAAAGACATAGTATATATAGAGTTTGGTACTATCTGCGGTTTTAAGGCGTCCACTGCTGGTCTTGGAAAGTGCGCTCCTCAGCTAAGGGGGGATTACTGTAGTTTGAAGTTCTGATATCCTCACTTCTTCTATAGTCCACTGAGAATTCTCTATGGTATAAATGGTGAAAGATTTTGGGGATTGGCTTTTATCCAGTTCCTGAGGTGTGCCGTTGAATTTGTGCTGATGTTTTTTGGAGTAATATCAGTATGTGTATTATTTCCTACAGTTGAGAAAGAGAAAGCATCACTGTACAGAGTAATTAAGACAAAGTTGAATGTTAATCCATCATCTGTTCTAACGCAAATGGAAAAGCAAGTTTGCCAGGCAGTCTAGTAAGATTTTGCTTTGCTGGTAATAAATAAAAGATTTCAGAACAAGTTGTTTTTGCACATTATAATTAGAGATACTTTTTTGATATTAAGGTTTGAAAAGAATCTGAGAAGGAACAATAAATGGAACGATCCATTTTACTACATTTGGCTTTAATTTTTATTTGGGACACTGCATTCCTGCTCATTTCATTCATGAAATTGAATTCCATGGCAGTTTCTAGTGGAATATTTCTTTTCTCTATCTTATATAAACTTAAAAGAAAATAAAAGACTCTTTTTAGAAAACTCATCATGAAATCATAGGTGTTATTGTATAGGGAAATAAAAGAAAACAAAAATCATTCAGTTTCACTATAAACAGACAACCACCATTAGCATTTGATGAAGAGGCCTTTGAATCATGTTTCTTAGTATAAATATTTGTATAAAAATTAAATCAGATTATAATACTATTTTGGAGCATGCTTTTTCAATCTTTACAGTAAATGGTGATTATTTCTTTGCTTTTAAATATTCTTCCACAACATAATTTTTAAGACTTGCATAATATATTTACACCAAAATTTATTTAACCAATTTTAATGTTTAGTTGATTCCCTGTGTTACGCCCAAATACAGCAACATCCTTATGCACCGCTATTAATATTTTCCTTTGGAATAAGTTTTTATAAATTTCTGTGTCTGAAGATTTGAAAGTATCAGAAAGATTATTAACAATAGATTCACAGATCCTCAAGAATATTGGGTTATGTTTTAATAAATTTCCAATTTTATTTGTAAAAAGACTGCCTTTTATTTATATTTTCTTTGATTATTAGATTGGGCATCTTTTTTCCATATATTTGTTAACCTATTGTAATATGAGGGCTGTTCAGAAAAAAATCCAGCCATCGTAAATATAACGAGAATAGTTACGTGGCTGGATATTTTCAAGACAGCCCTTATATTTCTTTGGCACTCTGCTTATTCAATAAATTACTGCACCTTTATTAATGTATTTGTCTAATCTTGTTTAACTTTAGGATTTTTGTCTATCCTTTATTGCAAATTACTTACCCATATGCTCTTAGTCTTTTAGAATTATTTATAATTTTTTTTTTTTAATCTTTTCACATTTATAGAGAGAAATTATCTTTTTGTCTTCAGTGCATATTTATTTCTATTTTACTTTTGACAGATAGAGAGAGAGACAGAGACAGAGACAGTTAGAGAACCGAACTGTGGGAACTCCCCAGTTCAGCATGTGGGTCCTGCCTGGGCCAGAGCCGGGATTCGATCCTCAGTCCTCATGGCCTCAAAGCGAGCGCTCAACCCGCTGAGCCATCCCGGCTTTCCCCTATTTATAATTTTTTAACATTCAGAATTATTTACGGTATGTAATAAAATCTATATTGATAAGTTTTCTTACGATCTCTATTTTTGCTATCATACTTAATATTTTATTCACAAACCTAATATTATTCACTCAGAATTTTGGATAAAATGTTACTTCAGATCATTAGCCACTTCGATTGTTGTTTCTGTTTCCTTATATATCTTTATTTGTTTTTCTCTCTTCTGTAGGAACAATGATTATATATTTCAATTTTTCATTATTTGATAAAACAAAGAAATATCTGTTTTAACTTTATATTTGGCAGCATCTGTGGATGGGGGTTGCCATTGTCCTCATTATCTGCATACTTTTGCAATGGACCAGTTTCTTTCCCAGAAATTAGTTAATGGACCAGTAGAAGTGTGTAACCTCAAAACTCATTATCAGTTTCTGGCAAGCTCTGACTAGTGTTTTACTTAGTAAGCAACTTTTTCTACCCCATTGTTTGATTCTTTGGTATTCTGAATATGACCACAAGAGCTTCAGTTTCCTAGCACAAATTGCTGCAGAGATCACTCTGCCCCTATGTGCATCCACACTATTTTATTTGTGGGGAGGAGTCAATACAATATTGTGAGACACACTTCATCGCCCAACCCTATATTCATTTCAGTTCAGTTGTTTCTATGTGTTGTTGCTGTGTGGTTGCAGAATAATGGCAGAAAGAAAAAGGAAAGGAAGGTGGTGGTTCTGGTTGTGGTTGATATAAGTGAAACCATGTGGAACCTGTGAGTGGCTTCAATAGGTAAACCACCACAATGGAGAAGGAAAGTTCAGATTTCTGGCTCCTATAGACACTGACTGTTCAGGGACTAGTAGGAAGGAAA
Organism: Craseonycteris thonglongyai; assembly: GCA_004027555.1. Lineage (NCBI taxonomy): Eukaryota > Metazoa > Chordata > Mammalia > Chiroptera > Craseonycteridae > Craseonycteris > Craseonycteris thonglongyai. The sequence goes on from PVKE010005530.1 coordinate 24,156, forward strand.
CACAAAGTACCTTCCTTTGAGTTCTCGTTTGGAGAGACATAGTGTACCTTCTCTTTTCAGCTCCATCTGTTCCACAGAGATTCTGTCTAGATTTAGGCATTAGGTCATATGTAAGTTTTGGTGAGTTATCATTTTTTCTATGTCTTCATAGGCTGGAAAGTTGGAGGAAGATACATAAGGGTTGCTGGCCAATATTTAATTAGTAATAGTGCCTCTTTGTTTAAAAAAAAATTTTTAATTACAGATGATATGCAATATTATATTAGTTTTGAATGTACAACATAGTGTTTAGACATTCATGTAACTTATAAGGTGAACACCCCAATAAACCTAGTACCCATCTGACACTATACATAGTTATTACAACATTATTGACTATATTCTTTATGCAATACTTTATATCCCCATGACTACTGTGTAACAACCACTTTGTACTTCTTAATCCCTTCCCCTTTTCACCCCTCCCCAGCCCCGTTCCCCTCCCATCTGGCAACCCTCAAAATGATCTCTATATCTGTAAGCATGAGTTTGTTTCTGTTTTATTTGTTCATTTATTTAGTTCTTTATATTCTACATGTAAGTGAAGTCATATGGCATTTGTCTTTCTCTGTCTGACTTAGCATAATACCCTTTAGCTCTATCCATGAGGTTGCAGATGGCAAGATTTTGTTTGTTTTTGTGGCTGAATAGTAGTCCATTGTATATATGTACTTTTTCTTTATCCTTTCACCTATTGATGGATACTTAGGTTGCTTTCATGTCTTAGCTATTATAAATAATATTGCAATGAATATATGGATGAACATGTTTCTTCAACATAATGTTTGGAGTTTCTTTGGATAAATACCCAGAAATAGAATTACTGGGTCCTTCTTTGTCTCTTGTTATAGCCTTTGATTCAAAGTCTATTTTGTCTGCTATAAGTATTGCTCCACCAGTTTTTTTATTGTTGTTTTCATTTTCATAAAGTATCTTTTCTATCCTTTTACTTTCAGTCTGTGTGTGTCTTTTAATTTGAAGTGAAGGCTCTTGTAGGCAGCATATGTAAGGCAGCATATGTTTTCTTATCCATTCAGCCACTCTATACGCCTTTTGATTGGAGCATTTAATCAACTTACATTTAAAGTAATTGTTGAGGAGAAGCCGGGATGGCTCAGTGGGTTGAGTGCTTGCATTTTAGCTCCCAGGTCTGAGGATCGAGTCTCAGCCCAGCCTGTGAAGACCCATATGCTGAACTGGGGTGTGGTACCACCCCAGTTTGGTTCCTGCCAGGGCGAGCTTCCCATGTGCTAGTCCCCTGCTTTGGCTCCCTCACAGGGCATCCCTCTCATGTGGGAGGCCCCTGGCTCTCGAGGGTGCACCTCCCATGTGGGAGGCCCCCTACTCGATTTCCACCAGACCCACCTGTGGAATAAAACTGTATGGAGAACTGATGACGTAGAACTATGGAGACTGCTCTGGACTCTCCCCCTTCTCTCTGTCTCACTCTGTCTCTGTCTCTCTCTGTGTCAAAAACAATAAAATGAATCTTTAAAAAAATAAAGTAACTATTGATAGATATGTAGCTATTGCCATTTTATTATTCATATATTTTTTTTCTTCTTAAAGAAGTTCCTTTAACATTTCTTATAATACTGGTTTGGTATTGATGAATTCCATTAGCTTTTTATTATCTGGGAAACTCTTTATCTGTCCTTTGATTTTAAATGATAGCCTTGCTAGGTAGAGTAATTTTAGATTTGGGTACTCGCTTTTTATTGCTTTGAATATTTTGTGCCACTTGCTTCTGGCCTGTAAAGTTTCTATTGAGAAATCAACTGGTAGTCTTGTAGGTAACTAACTGCTTTTCTCTGGTTGCTTTTAAGGTTCTGTCTTTGTCTTTAACCTTCACCATTTTAATTCAGCTGTGTTTTGGTGTGGGCCCCTTTGGGCTTATCTTGTTTGGGACTCACTGTGCTTCCAGAGCTTGTATGTCTGTTTTCTTCACCAGGTTAGAAAAGTTTTCTGTCATTATTTCTTGTAATAGGTTTTCTGTTCCTTGCTTGCTCTCTCTTATCCTTCTGGTATCCCTATGATGTGAACGTTGGTACACTTGATATTTTTCCAGAGGCCCCTTAAATCATGTTCATTTTGGGGGGATTCATTTTTCTTTTTGCTGTGATGATTGGGCATTTTCTGCCACATTATCTAACCTGCTGATTCAATCTTCTGCTTCATCTAATCTATGGTGGTCCCCAAGCTTTTTGAAACCAAGGACCAGTTTCATGAAAAACAATTTTTTCACAGACTGCAATGGGGGGCAGAAGGGTGATTTCAGGATGATTCAAGTACCAGATGTAGCTTAATTGCCACTTACCACTCACTTGTAAGGTTGTTTTTAAGCTTTATTTTACTGTTTCTGAGAGAGAGAAGGGGGAGGGCCCAGAGCAGTCTCCATAGTTGTACATCATTAGTTATGACATAGCTTCATTCCAAATAGGTGAATATGGGGGCTCATGGGGAGGGAACTAAGCTGGGGGCCTCCCACATTGGGAGGTGAGAACCTTCACACTGTGCAATCCTGGTAGCTACGAATTGCATTGTAGTTCAGCATATGGGTTTGCATGGGCCTGGGTGGGGGCCAGGATTCAACCCCTGGATGTCATGGTTGCAAGGCAAGCACTGAACTTGCTGAGTTATCCTGACATCCCCTATAGGATTTGTTTGTTTGTTTGTTTTTAGATTTATTTTATTGAAAGAAGGTGTGAGGTGGGGGGAGGGGGGGAGGAGCAGAGCAGTCTCCATAATTATACATCATTAGTTGTGACATGGTTTCATTCTGCAGAGGTGGATGTGGGGCCACACTGGGTGGGAACTGAACCAGGGGCCTACATGGGAGGTAAAAATCTTTGCTGCCATGCCATCCTGGTAGTTACCAGTTCAGCATATGGGTTTGCATGGGAGTCACACCCCAGACCTTATGATTGTGAGGCAAGCACTCAACCACTGAGCTATCCTGGCATTCCTTACTTAATAAGGTTTTGATGTGAGTTTGCAAGCAGTTGATTTTTATTTTTAAGTTTTATTTATTAATTTTTTTTTCTGACAGAGGGATACAGAGACAGAGACAGAGAGAGAACCGAACTAGGGGAACTCCCCAGCTCAGCACATGGGTCTGCACGGGCCAGGGCCGGGATTCGATCCTCGGTTCCCAGTGCTGCAAAGTGAGTGCTTAGCCCATTGAGCTATCCCAGCTTCCCCAAGCAGTTGATTTATTATGGTCTCTGTGCAGTCAAACCTCTCTGCTCATGTTAATCTGTCTTTGCAGCCGCTCCTCACACTAGCATCACTGACTCAGCTCCACCTCAGATCATCAGGCATTAGATTCTCATTAGGAGTGTGCAACCTAGATCCTCACATGTGCAGTTCATAAAAGGGTTCACACTCCAATGAGAATCTAATGCCACTGCTGATCTGACAGGAGGTAATGCAAGCAATGGAGAGTGGTTGTAAATACAGATGAAACTTCTCTTATGACCACTGCTCACTTCCTGCTGTATAGCCCGGGAAGGTTGGAGACCACTGCTCCAGTGTATTCTTTATTTCAGTTACTACATTCTTCATTTCTGACTTTTAAAAAATCTTTTCTGGGAAGCCAGGATGGTGCAGTGGGTTAAGCGTTCACTTCGCAGCCCTGGGGACCGAGGATCGAATCCTGGCCCCAGCCCGTGTGGACCCACACGCTGAACTGGGGAGTTCCCCCAGTTCAGTTCTCACTGGGGTGAAGACCTAGGCCCAGTTCCTGCCCTGTGAAGCCCCACTCCCGCCTGTGGAATAAAACTATGTGGAAAAACGAACGATGTACAACTATGGAGACTGTTCTGGGCCTTTTCCCTTCTCTCTGTCTCTATCTCTGTATCTCTCTCTCTGTCAAAAACAATAAAAATAAATCTTAAAAATCTTTTCTATCTTCATTTATGTTTCCTCTTTGTTGAAGTTCTCCCTGAGATCATGGAGCATCCTTATAACCAGTGTTTTGAACTCTAAATCTGGTAGATTGCTTGTGTTCATTTTTTTTTTTTTTTCTAGAGTTTTGTTTTATTCTTTCATTTGGGACATGTGTCTTCGTCTCCCCATGTGGCTGCCTCCCTGTGTTTGTTCTGTGTATTAGGTGTGACTACTGTGTTTCCTGGTCTTAGTACAATGGCCTTATGGTGTAAGTGATCTGTGGAACTCAGTAGTTCAGCCTTCATGGTCACCAGAGCCAGGTGCTCCAGGTATGTTTCTTGTGTGGGTTGTGTGTACCTTCCTGTTGTAGTTGAGCCTTTGTTCCTGTTTGAACATCAGTGAGAGGGATTGACCCCCGGGCTGATTGGATGTGAAGACTGGTTGTGATTACAGTGGAGGACTAGTTGTGCAAATGCTGACCATGAAACAGGATTCACTTTAGCAGGGCTTTGGAGCCTGCCCAATCTGCCCTTTGGGTGTGTTGCCTTTAGAGGTGACCAGGTGATGCTTCAGTTCAGTGTGAAGCTGGCCACCAGGTATGCTGGCCCCAAAGTCTCCTGGAGGATTGTCATTGAAGGCCAAATTCAGCTGCAGACAGTCCTGTGCCCAGGACCACCTGAAAAAAGCCACGAAGAACTCTGTAGATGGTTAGCATTCACACAGGGCTTGGAAGTGCCTGAGAAAGGCCATCCTCAAATCGAGGCTGTCTGCCTCCAGTGCTGGGTTGCTCAGTAAGTGGTGTGAGGCATGCCAAGGTCAGATGCTGCTTGTTTGGGTTTTGTGCACCTTTGAGAAATTTCAGGAAAGTCCACAATGTGAGCCAAGGCACACCTTTTCTATAGAAAAGCCACTGGAAGTTGCTTGGGTGGGCATGCAGGTTGGGTGGGGTTGGTCTCAGGGAATCACAAAGGTGAGGTGAACGGTGTTAGCCAGGTTGATGGGGACTCAGATATGGTTTCAGCCTAAGTCTTCACACTGAGGAGGGGAGGTCTACACAAAGGAACAATGGTTTCTGCCTGGGAGATAGCTGTCCCTCTAGCCCTCACCCAGAAGCCAGGCAGTTTAGTTCTTTCCCATATGTCTCTGGTGTCTTTTAAGTGGAGGCCCCAGTGCTGGAGCTCAGAGCAAGTATATTTATTAGTGAGTTAGTTTGTTCTCAGGTCCTTTAAGAGAAACACCTGGGATTTTAGCAGCCCTCCATCTCATTTAGCCACTATCCACTGGTTTTCAAAGCCAGAAGTTGTGGGGATTTCTTCTCCCTACACTGAAACTCTGTGTGGGGAAGGCTGGTATGAGGCTGGGACCCCTAGCTCCTTCACAGGGACCTCTGCAACTGAGATATCTGTCCCAATTTTTAACCATCACACGCAGGTGTGGGGCAAGCCCATTCCATGTCTCTGGCCTTTCACTCCTCTTACCAGTCGCCATGTGGCTTATTCTGTATGTTCTTAGCTGTAGGCCTTCCGTGCAACTAGGCTCCAGGTGATTCTCAGTGATGATTGTTCTGTAGTTTAGTTGTAACTTTGATGTGGACAAGAGAGGAGGCAAGCATAGCACTTACCTACGCTGCCATCCTGATGGGAAGTCCAGCCCTATTTTTATTACTTTGAATTTGTTACTTTATATGTCAAATAATGTATTCTTGCTTTGATAGAAATTAAGTATATTAAGTGAAAAATAAGTCTCTTGCCTAACTACTCACTTGTTCCCTGCCCTTCCCTTTAAACTACTCTTTACTCTGTTAGAAGTTGCTGAGTAGCCTTCTAGATATTTTCATACCCTCCTAAATATATATGAATAGTTATACTTTTTACATAAATATGCATGTATGTAAAGATACACACACACACACACACACACACACACCTAAACATCCATGGAGACATTTGGTCCATGCTAAAAAGTCCTTGATATTTGTTTTTTGTCCAAATGTCCATGGAGACATTTTATATATGACAACCCATCTACCTCACCACATACGCTATTACCAGCTAGGCTACCAAAGCAAGAAGCGTTACTATTGATAGTATTTGAATGTATGAGTAGGAGTACTATAAACCAAAAATAGAAATTAAAGTTATGGGGTTTTTGAACCCAAGGATGTTTTCTAAACCTGGACATTTTGGACAAGACAAAATATGAAGGACCTTTTGACATGAACCAAAGATTTTCCGTGGACATTTTGGACAGGATCAAATGTCCTTCAGTGTGTGTGTGTGTGTGTGTGTGTGTGTGTGTGTGTGAGTGATTTGTTTCTAATAATATCTTTTACATCTTTTCATGTCAGAGATCTCTCTTTATTTTAAAATGCTTTTTGGTATTCCAAAGATGAAGGAATGTATCATAACTTATTGACTCTCTATTAATGTACATTGTCGTTGTCTCCGTTTCACAATTATAAACAATACCACGATGAACTTCTGTGCACTTTTTCCCCAACACAAGTGTTTGAATATTTCTGAAGTAGAAGTGGAACCAGTGCACATGATACATTCTAATAAGAACTGTCAAATTCTTCTCCAGAAAAGTTGTGCTAGTTTGCTCCATTACCAAGTGGGCATGGAACTGCCTTCCCCCCATATCCATGCAAATGCTAGATTTTATTGATTAAAATAAAATTTAAGTTTATTCAATCTTATTCTAGTTATTTTAAACTGGAAGCTGTTATGCCTACTTTAGGAATATTGTTTTCTACTACTGAGTTTTCTTCCCTATCTATTCTAAAATCTCAGTTAAATATACAACCTGAAGTCTAACTCCTAGGCATTTACCAGAGTGAAATAAAACTTATGTTTACATTAAAATATTTGTGCAAATATTTATAACAGTTTTATTGTGATTGCCACAAACTAGAAACAACCCAAAGTGTACTCAATTGGGTAATAAATAAACAAACCTGGTATAGCTATGTAATGGAATACTACTTAGCAATCAAATGGAATAAATTACTGATTCATGCAACAAAATGAATAAATCTCAGATGCATTATGCTGAGTGATAGAAGTGACAATCAGACAGAAAAGGATAACTGTATGATTTCATTTATATGACAAACTAGGAATGGCCAAGCTATAGAGACAGAAAAGAGATCAGCAGTTGCCAGAGTCTGGGAGTGTAGAATGGGGGTGATTGTGAAAGTGAACATGAGAATTTTGGAGGGAGATGAAACTGTTCTAAATCTTGACATAGTGGTAGTTACACAACTGTATGCACTTGTCAAAACTCAGAGAACTGTAATCGTAGAAGAACAAATTATAATTGTACTAAAAAAATAAAAATCTAGAACAGTGCTTGGAATTACGTTAAGTAATTACTCATTAAATGCAAGGTCTATTATTTTGCTGTGGCTTATTTTATTATAGAATGGTAGTTTCTCTGGAGCAGTAGTAAATTAATTCAAGTCTTGGCTCCACCACTTACTAGCTGTGTGACCTAAGACAAATTATTTCTTTGTCCCTCAATTTACTCATCAGAACATAAAAAATTAGAATAGTGCCTACCTCATAAGTTTTATTGTATGCAATAAATAAAATAACGTATGTAAAGTACTGGAAGATTTCTTGGCTTATGGCAATAATTCAATACATATTAGTTATATTTATGATATTTATTAAGTAGTATTACAGAATATGGTTCAACTGCCCTTGTCCCATTGACAAATAATTTAAATTAGACCAATTTGTAAGATTTTATATACAAAGGGAAAAAAAAGGGAAAACTCAGTTTTGTTGAAGATTTCTTTAATTTAATGATTCAGGACAAATGTCATATCATAGACACTATATGAGGGCTGTCCAGAAAGTCTTTAGCCACATGATATGAAAAATGGAGGCATTTATGGTTGGATATTTTTCCAGACATAAAGATATGGTAAGATTTGGAAAATCATAAAATTTATACTTTAGGGTTTATCTAGTTCAGGTTCAACCTATCTAAAATATTCCTTTTAAGTAAAATAAGATTTTCTAAAGACTTCAGAAAAAGCACTTTATATTAGCATATGAAAAGAATGAACCCAAAATTCTGTCCCATATATTTTAATGCAGCATTGGAGAAAGAAAAAAACTACCTTTCTCTGGAGGTCCACACTTAATTAAGCCATTTCACCTTCTGTGGACAAGTCTTTATCATCCAAAACCATGCAGTCAAACACTGATTTAGTTAGCTCTTTTATTCTTCAGTTATCTCCTTGCTGATATTACATTTCTCTATACTATCTAGGAATAGTCTTTTATGTCCTTGCTATCTATGAAGGCTAGAGGAAAGTTTCAGATTTTCTTTTTAACTCAATAGGGAAAGATTAAACTACACAGAAATATAAAATACATTATTCCTTTTTGGAGGAAATATATTTTTTCTACTTTAAATGTTTGCATTTCTTAGACTGAAAGATGCCTTGAATGAATTCCATTGATATATATATATATATATCACAATGTTTGGTGTCCTTGCTCTGTAAATAAAAGTGCTTTTTTCTCCATGACTTTTGAACATGACCATTGATCTAATGACTAGAATGGTGTCATGGTTATTTGTTTATTCCATCTTATTTCCATATATTTTGATAATTTGGTATGGATTGATATTTTCTGGCATCCTTTGAGTGATATTAAATATTTAGAGCATTATCTCCTTTCTCATTGTCTCTAAATGAGTTAAAAAGTGATTAACTGAGGAATGTGTTTGATGTCTTGGTAGAAAGTCAAATTCTTATGTAATTAAACTTGTTTACTTGCTATTTATTCTTGGTGTATTATCTTCAATGACAGTGAAACATTTCATGAGTGTTATGAGCAGCATCTTAAAAGCCCTTATACTTTGTCTTCCATCCTGGGTAATTAAGGTAATTCAGAAGGAAGGTCACGCTCAAGGAGAACTGGGATATCAAGAATGGGGTATCATCTGTTTTATTACTTCATATTTTACTCCCAGTGAACTGGTGGTAAACAATTAAAGTTTGAACACATCAGTGCATATAATTCAGTTACTCCCAAAACACCATAAAAATGTTTCCCTGATCAATAATTGCTTATTATGACATGCAATTGTTGTGTTGGCTGTCAAGGTGCTTAGCTGTTTGCTTTCTAAGTGTGTGGAAAGCAAGCCAGGCTCATCAACCTATGCAGTTACAAAGGGCAACGCGGCCCTGGGCATCAGTAGGACTTTTAACCTGCTATGCACAGACCCCCCACCCCACAAATCCGTGGCCACTGAAGCCCAGCTCAAAGGCCATGCCTTTCACAAAGTCTTCCTTGACCTGGTCAAAAGTAACTACCACCTTGTCCAAATTTTCAAAGTGTATAGTTTGTATTTCTTTTAGAAACTTTTGTTATCTTCTATCTACATTATATTCTAGTTACTTGTCTAAATTTTTATCTCCCCTGCTAAAATATGTGCTCTTTCTCACTAGACCAGACATGCCCCATTTTTTGGCTCCCCTGGACCACATTGGAAGAAGAATTGTCTTGGGCCACACATAAAATACACTAGCACTAACAATAGCCGATGAGCTAAAAACAAAATCGTAAAAAAATTTGTGTAATGTTTTAAGAAATTGTGTTGGGTCGCATTTTGAAGCCACCCTGGGCCGGACATGCCTGATCTAGAATATGACTTCACTGAAGACGGGACTCCTTTAGAGCTAAGATTCTTGTATTCCTCTCTGCATCCTCTTTGGTTCCTGATTCTCAGGAGATGCCTTATAAACAAACATGTGTTGAGTATCCATATCATGTTGCTCTAAGACAAACGTTCTCAAATCTATCAGACCCAATACCATCTTTCTATGCAGCAAATATTTTAGAATGTGACATTTATAACCCATAAACTTTCTTGTTTCCAGAAGTAAATAAAATGTCCCAACTATTATGAAAAGGAGAAATAAAAGAAATAAAATAGTGTGTAGGTAAATATGCAAATGTTTGGACACAGCTACACCAGAAAACATAATAACAGCTGTTTGCACCTGCAGGAAGAAACATTGTGACTATAACACCTATAAAAGCAGACTGTATGGGCCATTCAAATACCTTAAGCAGCATTGCTGTTAGTAATATGATTTTCCAAAATGTGGGAAAACTTAGTAGAGCTCTAAATAGCACCAAGTTTAATTTCCTCTATATTTACATGGTAGTTGTTTTCGTGAAAATTTAGTACAAAAATACTTTGTATTTTTTTGCAACATGGTATAGGGGCTTGGCTCAGACATCTACAGACTGGTTTTCATCTCTATAAGTGTCCAACAGGACATTTGACTATTGTGTTAGATGCTGAATTTGGAGTGATTCTTGATTATGTCTGATGCCCCAGGATGTCTAATGTAGTAGCACACTCTAGTCATTGAAACAATCAAAAATTGAAATATTAATTATCCTCTTTGAGAACCATTGCTACTAAGATGTCAGAAAACTGGAATCTCAAAATCCGATCTCCAAATCTGTAGTTTTAGAAACATATCTGGGAGAGGAAATCTAAAAAGACTCCCTGGAAGGGATTCAATGAAACAATTTTAATTAGGACAATTGCTTCACTCTGGTGAGTTTTGTTTTTTGGGAGAATTCTACAAGTGGAATTCTAAAGTGAGCACTTTTCAGAGTTCTACTTTTGTTTTTAATAGGAAAGTAAATGTCCCCTATAAACATAACACAGTTCTACAAAAAAGGATGTTAGGGGACTTAAAATTCAACATCTCTGTAGCACATGCATTGGTATTGCACCCGATGATATTGTTGTTGATGCTAAAAGTTATAGCTCTCATTTATTGAGTTGGTGTGTGATTGTTTTAATTGTGATTTCCTAGAAGCTGAGACAGACAGGGATTCAGGTGCATGTGCTGTTTAGGAAAAGCCTGTAAAGGAGTAAGGGAAGAAAGATAGGGAAGCAGGAGTCAACTAAGGGTGAAGGTACAGATAAATTAATGGCCTGACCTACACAGTGCTCTGGAGAGGTCACGCTGCAAAGTTGCCCCACTGTCTGACTTTGAGGCAAGGGGTGAGACTATTGGACCCTATACCAATCAGGTATTAGTCTCCATCAACCAAACTAAAGTGGGAGGTTAGGGGGCTGGGAAATAGAGTGAGTCACTCAGACATCTCTGGGTGTGACAACTCCTACACTCACAGCAGCTGTAGAATGCGTGCCTGGGTTAGGAAATAGAACCAGCTACCTGTCTTTATTACAATGCCAGACGCCTAACACACATTATTTTCCTTTTATTTTGAAGCAATCTCAAATGTTTAGAAAACTTGCAAGTATAGTACAAAGACCTTCCCCCTTCCTCCCCCCAGACCATCTGAGAGTAAGTTGCTGACCTAATTCTCCATTTTCCCTCAATACTTTAGTGTGTCATTTCTAAAAACAAGGACATTTTCCATCATAATTACTCTAAAACTACCACATTTAGGAAATTAATTTTGATTCATTATTACAATCTTATCCTCGGACCCTATTCAGCTTTCATCAAATGTCGCAAGAATACCCTTTGGAGCAAAAGTATCTATAGTTCAAAGCCATGTGTTGCATTTAGATTTTACATGTCTTTGTTCCTATTTACTCTGGGATGAACATTTTTCAGTGTTTTCTTGACTTTTATGACCCTGAGATTACAGGCCAGTTATTTTTGAGAAAGTCCCTCAGTTTGTGTTTGATTACTGTTAATGTCCTTTTTCGCATCAAGCTTTCAGTTTATTTGTATCAATAAGGAGTCGTGGGGAAGCCGGGATGGCTCAGTGGGTTGGGTGCTCACTTTGCAGCGCTGGGCACCGGGGATCGAGTCCTGGCCCCGGCCTGTGCGGAACCATGTGCTGAGCTGGGAGCTCCCCCAGTTCAATTCTCTCTCTGTCTCTGTATCTCTCTCTATCTCTCTCTCTCTCTGTCAAAATAAATAAATAAAAATAAATAAATAAATAAATAAATAAATAAAAAAGCCAAAAGTAATTGTTTAAAATAAATAAATAAATAAAAATAAGGAGTCGTAATTTTCTATTTTATTCAATATTTTGTAGCCCATTTCTGTCATTTATTTTGATGCTGAAATTGTCCTCAGCTTGACCAACGTGAATCCCTTCAGCTGATTCATGTGTATTTTTTACGTGTCCCCAGCAGTCGCTGCCACGTCCTTGCTTTCTGTCATGAGATATCCCAGGCCGATCTTACACTCTCCTTTCCTCACCCCTGGAGTCAGTCTTTCTTTCCTTTAAGAAGTTCTCATCTCTCTTAGTGGACATGGCACTTAGAAGCCAAGATGTGGGTGTTGGTTCTGTTCATTGCTGTTAAGGTGCTCTCTTCCCATGTCTTCTCAGTGAGCAGAGCTGTGTGTGTTTGTGTGTGCACCGAAAGCCGAGAGTTCATGGCACTCTGTGCTGCCCCAGTCCAGCGTCACAGTATGCATTCTAGTTGCCTTCCTCTCCCCAGTTTTAACTTCCTTCTCAGATAGTGAGCATCTGGTTCCTATTGTCTTTAATATGCCTACTTGCTGGATTAATTCCCCTACGTGTCATTATTGCCAGCACAGCATGGAGCTGCCCTCCTGCTCATAGTCTGGCTCTGGTACCTGGCACGTGGCTGGCCCTCTTCAGCCCGGGCTCTGACACCGAGTGGCAGCTTCTCCTGCAGGTGCAGCCCTCCTCGTTCCCCTTAGGATCCGGCACCACGTGCCAGGCTCCCCAGGCCGTACCACACGGGTTCTGATTCTCAATGCCAGACAGCCCTTCCATTTGTTTTTATTTTTTAAAAGATTTACTTTATCGCTTTGACAGACAGAGACAGAGAGAAGGGGAGGGCCCAGAGCAGTCTCCATAATTATCGTCATAAGTTTTCGGTATGGTTTCACTCCACTGGCTGGGCGCGGGGCTGTGCAGAGCGGGAACCAGCCTGGGGCCTCCGACATGGGAAGCACCCCCCCCCGCCGCAAGCTGGGGGCCTCCCACATGGGAAGCACCCAGTTCAGCATATGGGTGCACACAGGCCAGGGCTGGAAAGTGAGTGCTCAGTCCTTATGCCTCAGGGCTGGAAAGTGAGTGCTCAACCCACTGAGCCAGCTTAGCATCCCCAAGAAAGCCCTTTTACATGTTCACTCTCCTTACCTGTTTGGCCTTCAAATTCCCATCCTGAGCCTCCTCTGCGCGCAACCCCCCCCCCCACACACACACACACAAAGCATAGAACATTACCTTGTTGTGATGGTTTTTAGTGCATGTTGTGTAGGGAGGGATGGGAAAGAAAGGGAAAAGATATGGGAAAGAGAAAAGACAAAAGAAGAGGCACATATGTTATTCTCCAATCCTCATAATAAGATTTCAAAAGAATGCTTTCCCCCATTTTACACCCGAGGAAACTGTGGCTCAGAAGAATGAAGTCACTTGCCCAAGGTCTCATAGCCAGTATGTAAGGAGCAACATCTGAACCCAGGTCCATCCTCTAGAGCCCAGATTCTTTCTGGTCTACCACACTTCTCTAAAGAGAATGCTCTCGGCATATGTTTGGCCTTTGGATTGTCCCCGCATGTGTTGCATAGTATGTGAAGAAAAGGAATGCAGTTCTCTTGAGGAGCAATGGATTGTGTTCGTTTCATGAGGATAGTCTTTCTGCTGCTTGGCCTACTTCCTCATCTCTCTGCAGATAGACTCAGCAGGATCATGGCTTTATTTGTCTCAGTTGCCTAGGTGAGGGAACGAGGCTGGGACTCTGGTAGCCACAGGCACTCAACCTGCAGTCTCAACCACCTTCCTAGTGGCAGTTTCTGCCTTCTGTGGCTGGCACTTCTGAAATGAGTCTTTACGTGCGTGACAATTCTTGTCTTGTCCTCTCCAGCCAGTTTTACCCTACCTGCCACAAGGGCACTTTGCAACTTTCTTAGATTTTAAAACAGTAAATAGATGATAAATCTAGAATGAGAAAGGTGAGAAAAGTTTGCTCTGGTTTCAAACACACAGCCACAGAATACGTTACTGTGAATGCTTTCCATACCCCAACTCCTGAAGGCTGGCATGGGTACAGGGTTAGAGTGTATATATTGTGAAATGAACTTTTAACGCTATTCTGTAATTGACTTTTATAAATGCCCATTTGTCAATGTCTTTAGGCTCTGGAAAGAACTCCAGAAAACATTCTAACAAAACCTAGAACAAACGAACCAACAAAACAGTATCTATCTGCATAAAATAGCAAAAGAACAATTACCAACTGTATTTCTTTCTCCCCAATTTTTTTTTTATTTTGTACCTCTATACTTTTTTTTATTGTTAAATTTATTGGGGTGACATTGATTGGCAACAACTAGATAGTTTCCAGATGTACAAATCCACATCACATCACCCATGCATCGCACCATGTGCTCACCACCCAGAATCAGCTCTCCCTCCACCACCACACATCTGGTGCCCACTCCCACCCCCACTCCCCCCGCTCTCCCCATCCTCCCCTTCACTCAGGTAACCACCAAACTATTGAGTGTGTCCATAAGTGTGGTGCCCACTTCCAACTCCCCTCCCACTCTCCCTCCCCCTTCCTTTTCTTCCCTCAGGTAAGCACCAAGCTATTGAGTGTGTCCATAAGTCTATTTGAGAAGAAATTTTGATTTTAATTTTTTCAGATATAATGTATGAGCTTTCTATCCTAAAAATCATAAAGATGTGGGAAATATCCTAGAATTCATCTCAGGCCCACGCCTCACCGTAAGAACAAACAGATCAGACAGGTGATGTGAGGATGATGGAGGCAGGTATGCATCTGGGATTGTGTGTGTGTGCTGCACACTTGTAAGTAAACACTCTTGTAAGTGGGTGTTTTTTATGAGACGAGATAAATCTAAAACAAATATAGTTCTGGTTACCAAGGCTTAAGCCAAGGTTCTGAGCGAGGTTGCTTCCTGGTTTTTATTTCTGTGGTCCAAGCAGGTTTCCCTGTGAAGAGGTTTCCATGTGACTGAACCTTTGACTTCAGTTCCCTTTGCAGTGCACAAGTGCTGAGAAAGGCAGAAGGCAGATACCACTAACGTGTGAAACATGAATTTCAGTTCAGCATTTGCTTTTGATCTTAGAATGCATTTGTTAATTCCTTTGGGAATTCTTTCCCCTTAAAACTGATTTTTTTCAAGAAAAATAGTCACTGATTCAGCATGCTGTCATTTGGAGTAGTGTAATCTTAGGATGCAACTTAATACTTGCCTATATTTTGCTATACTTTGAATTGGGTGGGTATTTTTTCCCAGGACATTGAATCACATGACACTGGTTCTTTGAATTCTTAAAAAGAGTCCAAAAAAGTCATTTTATGCAGTAGAAAAACTTATCCATCCAGCACACACATACATGTTGCTGCCTAAATTCATATTGGTGAGAATAACTTTTAAGAAGCTAACAGGTTTATGAAATCCTGTGGGAAGCCCTCTCTTAAAGATATCTGTTAGAAAATAGAAACTAAAGTTTGGTAACATATATATCTACTCTTTTTTACCACTACCATCTGCATACTTCTGAGGAATTGTTTGAAAGGGTTCTCTAGAATACTTTTTGTTAATTGTTAATAAATAAATGTGATTTATATTTTAAATTTTGTGTGTTTTGCTTGTGTTTAGGAATCTCAAACCAGAAATTGAGCTGGATATTTCTCTTGAAAACTTTCCTAAATGTTTAGTCTTATTTCCTTGTTCAGAGTACACCTTTTCATTTCCTTACTCTTTTCAGTTCTCTATTTTAATCTGTTGTTTACCCAGCCTGACACTACAGGTTGGTCGGAGCAGTGCAGTGGCCAGGAGACATTGAAGAGGGCTATTTTTTTTTTTTTTAAAGATTTATTTTATTGATTTTTGACAGAGAGAAACAGAGACAGAGAGAGACAGAGAGAAGGGGGAGGGCCCAGAGCAGTCCCCATAGTCGACATCAGTGTTCCATATAGTTTCACTCCACAGGTGGGCACAGGGCTGCGCAGGGCATGTGGGTCCGCATGGGCTGGGGCTGGGGCTGGGACTCGATCCTCGGTCCCTGGGGCTTCAAAGCGAGCGCTTAACCCGCTAAGCCATCCCAGCTTTCCCGAAGATGGCTATTGACAGTCAACCTTGACCTGAACTAGTCACTGAGCCCCTATGTCTCTCTTCTAAGCCTTTTTTTTTTTTTTTGTCTCTTTTCACTGAAAACGAATTGCTCATCTTCAGAGCATAGTAAAATCCAAGGAGGGAGTCTCCATTCTCCCTGCTGATGACACAGGGATGTCTCATTTTCTCTTTGATTAATTCAGTCAACTAAAATTTATGGAATACTTGCTCTGTGTGTGTCAGTGTACATGACCCAACATTTCGCCCCTCATAGGGAATTATAAACTGTGTTTGGATCATCGCTAGTGGTTCGCTTATATCTCCTGCTTTATCGGTCTACCACTTGATCTGCCCACTAAATCCTAACTCATTTCATGTTCCTCTACCAACTTGCTCAGTGGTTTTTCTAATAGTGTGGGAAATCAAACAAAATGGATGTGTTTGTGTTGTTGACTTTGCAGCATGTTTCCCAGTAAGCCTCTGAGTCACAAAAATGAGGAATACACACACTGTTTCTATAGTCATTATTTGACAACTTAGACGTGTTGCTTTTCTCATTATGAAATTATGGTCTAAATTCTTTCTCCAGTGTTAGTCCTAGACATTATTATTATTTTAAATCCTTTCCATAGCTACATATTTTTTAAACACAATTTTAATGGCATACGTGGACTGAAGATTGAAAATTCTAGAAAAGATTTTCAGTACATAAATAATTTATTTTTATTTTTTTCTGAACTATGTCCTACATTTTTTTACTCATTATTGAGAACATTGATGTGCAGATTAAATGTTTTCTTCTACTTTTATCTTCAAACGGTCTTACTTGCTGGCTACTTCTGCACATTGCTAGATTTATTCCAGCCTCTCACACTAGAGTCATAGTTTAGCTTCAACTTGGAGCCAAATGCCCCACAGCTGCAATGACCGCACCTCTGAAGTGGCATTTTCCCAGGCCATTCCTGCCTTTAATAATGAGCCAGCCAGGAGGCAAGTTTGTATCTCATTACAAGAGAGCCTTGTATTAGGCCTACTGCATAATTAGATGTGAGGAATTACAATTGGTCCTCTCTTTGCAAGATCTTTCAGCAACAAGTCTATTCTTAAGCCATTACTTTTATTTTTAATCTAATTGTTTTGTTCCTCTCTCTCTCATAAAAGACACCAAGGAAGTTCAGAGATTTGCAGCTTTAAAAAGACTGGATCCCGAAAAGATTTTCACAAGACACTTCAGAAACAGACATTTGAGTCAGAAACCTTGGAGTGCAATGAACCCAGAGCTCAGGTATTTCCCATAACAAACATGGTTACCAGGTTACTAGCTGTTCTGCCCAGCGCATGCTGTCAGTTCTTTTTTTTTTTTTTTTAACTAATAAAAAGGATGGACTCATAGAATAATATTAGAGTAGGAGGAACTCTACCATCTGAGTCAATGATATTTTTTCAAACTTGTTTGTAGCTACAGACATCGATGTTCAAATGAAAACCCGAAGCTCAATAATTAAAATAGATAAAAATGGGGGGCTCTAATTGCAGGGGTGGAGAACATTGGGCTCATCCTTGTAACATTCCTGCAGACCCACAAGGGGCCCCTAAGGCAAGCTGCAGTGACTAAAAGCTCTGTCCTGAGTCCGGCTGCCTGTGTTCCCTGTGATTCTACCATACACTAACCCTGTAACCTCAGGCAGCAAAACTACTCTCTGGGCTACAGTTTCCTTCCCTGGAAAAGAAGAATGATAATAGCAACAAACTCATGAAGTTGTCTGAGTATTAAATGAGTGAATATGTGTAAAGCATTAAGGACAACATCTCTTCTCACCCTTAGTGCCCAAAATGTTACCTATTGTTATTGTTGTTGTTCTTATTACTACTATTATTATTACAGAGCAGTTACAGTTTAAAAGTCAGCTCTATGCACCCGTGGTTATAGCAGCATTATTCACACAGCCACAAGGTGGAAACAACCACATATCCATAGACAGATGAATGGATAAACAAATGTGGCATGCACATACACTGAAATACTATTCAGTCTTAAATGGGAGAGAAATTGTGACACATTTTACAATATGGGTGATTCTGGAAGCCATTATGTTAAAGTAAAACAGTCAGTCACAAAAGACTTAATACTGTATAACTCCACTTATATGAGGCACCCAGAGTAATCAGATTCACAGAGAAAGAAAACAGAACTGTGGTTGTCAGGGGCTGGGACAGTGGGGAATGGGGAGCTATTGTTAATGGGTGTAGTGCTTCAGTTTTGCAAGATGAAAAAGTTCTGGACATTGGTTGTCCCAAAATATGAACTGTGTAATTAGAAATGGTTAAGATAGTAAATTTTATGTTATGTGTATTTTATTTACCACAACTAAAAGAAAAGAAAATTTAAGCCAGTGGTCTAGTACAACCTTCCCATTTTATAATTCAGAAAAATCTAACATAGAAAGAAATTTGTCTAATTTTGCAATTTTTAGCTTTCGGGTGCTCTCATAACTCAAGCATCTCACCGTGCTGAATATAACTGGAGGGTTTTAAAATAATATCTATTTTTTAAACAACACAGTCTCTGCAGCCAACTACTTAATCTGAGCTCTACGAAGGAATCAGCCATCAGTTCCAGTGCTGAATATGATGGGCTTACTGAGGCCTAGAATATCTGTATGCTGCACTCGATGGAAGTTTTAAGAGATTTTTCATTGGTAAATTTGGACTAAATTCAGTTTGTACCATGAATGATCACTAAGTAAATTATCCCTTGTATCTGTCAGACAAAAGCCATACTAGATATTTCCACAGAAAAAATTTAACACAGGGAATTGATTAAACAGGTTTGGGAGGACTGAGAGAGCCAGAAGTGAAAAGTGAAGTCTTTAGAAATCGTAACTGCAAGAATCAGCACAGCACCCTCGTGCTGAGGTCTAGGGCTGTGGTTCTCAAACTTGAGCTTACTCAGAATCCCGTGAAGGGCTTGTGCAAGCACAGGTTGCTGGGCCCTGCCCGGAGTTTCTGATTCACTTGGTGTGGAGTGGGACTTGAGTGTTTGCATTTCTAATTGGCATTTCCCAGGATATGCTCATGCTGCTGGTTGATGGGTCTAGTGGGAAGAGCCTGGAGTTACCAACCCAAGTTCTCATTTTAGACCCCTGATGTCTCTCATGAAGATGTCTTTTCTCACAGGCAAGCCCTCGCCGCTTAAACGTGCTGTGTGAAGTGTCTGGAAAAGGACCTCTCATGGCCTGTGACTTTGACCTCCGCAGCCTGCAGCCTGACCAGCGGCTGGAAAACCTCCTGCAACATGTGAGTGCAGAGGACTTCGAGAAGCAGAACGAGGAGGCCCGGAGGACCAACCGGCAGGCCGAGCTCTTCGCCCTGTACCCATCAGTGGACGAGGTGGGTGCAACCACCTTCGTGCTGGAGCATTTCAGTGAAAACAGCAAGTCTCCAGGAAAAGATTATTGTTCATTATTACTGAACAGCAACATTAGATGCTTAACCGTATGTTTTCTTGAGCTGGTTTTTTTGTTTGTTTGTTTGTTTTTTCACTGTAGCTGCAAGCCTATATAATAGCAGAGCCAATTACTGATCAATTATACAAATGAGATTCCAATAATAACTAGGATTTTCATGGCACTTGAAAAACCACTTTCACTGATATTATTTCATAATCTTCAAAATATTTCAGGGTCTACATATAACAATTTCACTCAACCAGCCAAACCAGTCAGTTATTTGGGGGTGTATCTTGCAGTTAATTCAGCAAGACATGTATTTAAACTTCAATGTGCTTTAGTGCTTTGTTAAGATTTTTTTAATGGTGTCTAATAATTGGAGAGACCTGTTTTAAAAACCTTCCAATCTGAAATATCACAGCCATGTCCTTAATGCACAGGAAGTCAGGATCTTGATTGTTCACGTCTTTATACATGGAACTTGACCCAGAATAATTTGATAATTGAGGCTTTGCCTGTGGTCATTCCCTAAGGCACTTCAGATGAGAAGAAGGAAAACCATTATTCAAGACCGTTTTGGCTCCTTATACTTCATATGAGGCTCTTGGTCTTCGCTTCTATATTGTCAGAATACATACACTTCTGGGTCTTGCCAATACAGATCACCGCAGCATCTCTGCTGTGCAAATTTTGTTAAAAGTTCAGTTGCAAGAAATAAAATTTTGATAAGCTAGGATTGCTCAGTGGGTGAAGTGCTCACTTTGTAGCCCCGGGGACTGAGAATCAAGTCCTGGCCCCGGCCTGTGCAGACCCATATGCTGAACTGGGGTGTGCTTCCCATTGGAGAGGCCCCCAATTCAGTTCTTGCCCCTGGGCTCAGCCTCTGGCTCAAGGGGGTGTGCCTCCCATGCAGGAGGCCCCCAGCCCAGTTCCCGCCCTGCGCAGCCCCTGCCCACCTGTATGGAAAGAAACATTGTTGAAAACTGATAACCTACAACTATGGAGACTGCTCTGGGCCATCCCCCTTCTCTCTGTCCCTCTCTGTCTCTGTCAAAAACAATAAAATAAACCTTTTAAAAAAGGAAATAAGATTTGGGTTGGGGTGCAGGGATGGCTCAGTTGGTTGAGCGCTTGTCTTGCAGCCTTGGGGTCCAAGGATCGAATCCCAGCCCTGGCCAGTGTAAACCCATATGCTGAGCTGGGGTGTGACCCCAGTTCGGTTCTCGCTGGGGTGAGCTTTTCATTTGGGAGGCCCCCAGTTTGGCTCCTGCCCCAGGCATGCTTCCCATGTAGGAGGCCCCTATCTCACAGGGGTGGGCATCCCATGCAGGAGGTCCCTGGCCTGGTTCCTGCCTCGCACACACCTGTGGAACAAAACTATATCAAAAATTAATGCACAACTATGGAGACTGCACTGGGCTCTCCCCCTTCTCTGTCTGTCTCTCTCTGTTGAAAACAATAAAAATAAATCTTTAAAAAAAACAAAAGAAATAAGATTTGGAGAAATTTTGCATAAAAGATATGCTATCCATCCATACTTCTAAGTAGTTCAGATTTGATCTTTGGATCAAGCAAGATTATCAGGGACCCTAATTGTCACACCTTGTGAATCCCCCCACCCCTGAGAATTGTGTTTTCTGACTTGCCTTTCAATGGGCTTCCCAATGGTCAGCAAACGGACAATAAGGGAAACAGCAGTCATGACATATGATATTGGTTGGGCTCACTGTTCATATATTATTGAGGCTATTGACTTACTCATCATCTAGCACCTGTCTCAATGAAGATCCAAAGGAAAATTGTTTCTCAAGCTTTCAGACAAAGAAGAATTGTGTTTCCAGTGAGAAAATGTGTGTGCTTAGAGACAGTGCACATCTTATAATCCACTCTCCTAAGTTCCTTAGAGTCAAATTTCTGTTTACCTCTACTAAATCTTGTGGCTTACGTAATGGTGTCTTGAGTTTACTTTGGCTCTCTTTATTTTTCTTATCCTTATTTTTCAACCACCTTGGTTTTCTCATTTATTTATTTTATTTGCAGTCTCGTCAGTGGCCTCAACTTCTTTTCTAAATGAGGCAGATTAAAAATAAATCTGAATAATGTGGACAATATCATCTCCACTCTTCAGATTGCAAAATAAGAATCAGAGACCTTGAATAACTTACTCAAGACTCAACAGAATTATTAAATTAAAGGATGGAGATCCTAACCCTTTACATATGGAGGGGGACCCACTGCCAAAAAACCCCAAAATTATCTTCGGGAGGGCAGGAGCCTTGCCTTGTAAAATAGGTTTCTCCTGCTAAGTGAGTGTTCTAGGAACCCATCTGCATCAGTGCAGCATGGTTGTGAGAGGCTGTGTTTGGCTTCAGGAAATTTTGGGGGGAGACACTTTCAACACATTTTCCCCTTTCATGATGGGTGATCTATAGAAACAACATGCTGCATGACAGCGCACCTGCCCCACACCACACTGAGTGGTCAGCAGCTTTTGACCAAAAACAGCATAACCTCATGCCCATCCTTCCTCTTCACCAGATGTCACCCCAGTGACTTTTTATTTTTGTTTCCCTGGATGAAAAAATGTTGTCATAGGGAAACATATAGCCGATGTGAAAGAGGTGAAACAAAAAGCAGCAGAAGCACTAAAAGGCATCAAAATCGATGAGTTCAAAAACTGTTTTGAGCAGTGGAAAAAGTCTTGATAGGTGTATTGCATCAAACAGGGAGTAGTTTGAAAGTGACTGAAGTTTAAACATATAAGAATAAATACGGAATTTTTTTACAAATAAATTTCAGGGTTTTTTTGGGTCCCCCCCCTTATATGACTACCTGGTATATTGACACATATAATTGAAATCCAAAAACAATATCAACAGTTACCACTTATCTAATAACTTTTCATTTTCCATCTACAACTTTAAAATGTTTTTACCAGATTTGTCAAGAAATACTAAGTCTTGACTGATGTGACCTTCACTTGCATTCACTTCCTCCCAATTCCATGAAGAGGGTGCCAGTGTGTAATAAGGAGACCCAAGGCAGGCACCAGAAGAAAGAAAACAATTAAAGGGTGGGAGTACACTTCCAGTGAGACATGGATTCACCAAAGGCTCCCTCATGGGATTAAATGGAGGATATCCGGTCTGAGTTGATTTATCATAGACTATTTTGAAGGAACTTTATTTTACAGTGTTTGAACAATGCAGAAACTCAATTGATACAGAAAGTTATCTTCTAGCCGAGGGCCCAATGGGCCCTGCTTTACTGAGTGGAGAGGAGGGCTTTGTGACTAGTGTACCAGTTATTTGCAAATTGGTAAGTCTAAAATGCTTAAGGGCTCCATACCAGCCCTTTAATATTGAAATTGGACACACAGAAATTGCATTTGTACTTGTAATCTGTACTTTCTCTAAAGATAGTCCTGTGGAAGAAAGGTAAATTTATGACCTACCATGAAATAATTATAAATGCTGATTTTTTTGGTAGCACATTAATGAAATTATATTATTATTACTTTATTTACTGGTGAGGAATGTTAGAAGAGCGGTGAAGTATTACGTATAACTCATGACCATCTATGGGAGAGGCAGAAGTAGAACTCAACTGCCAGGTTAGATGAGGTATGTTCTTTACGACTCACTACAAGTCCATAAAAGGTGTTGTCCTATGTATAGATCCCTTAGAAATATGCCACTATACTTCTGCAACATTGTAGAGTTTGCATTTTGGTTGCCAGTGACAGAACCCACAGGAAAAAAGGGATGGGGTGACTACAAATCCATGGGCCAACTGAGGGAAAAATATCTTAGCTAGTTAGCTCTCTCTCTCTCACTCTCTTTCTCCCCCCCCACCCCCCACCCCCCAAACACACATCTCACAGGAAGATGAAAACAGATATCCACTAAAACATGATATTTTCTTGTCTGCTTCTTTTGGAATTAGCTCCTATTTCAGATAACTTTAAAAGTTGAAGAAATTCATATAGGTTAGAAGAAACTTAGGAATATATCAGTATGTAGACCTTGTTTGGATCCTGGTTTAACAAACTATGTGTAAACAATATTAAGACAGTTGGGAAAATTTGAAACTGACTACAATTTAGTGACAAGAAATTTTTGTTAATTTTTTAGGAGTAATAATGATATTCCAGTTATATGGTTTAAAAAGCCCTTATCTTTTAGAGAGTTATACTGAAATTTTTACAGGTGAAATTATATGATGTCTGTGGCTTTGCTTCTAAGTAATCTAATATTGATTGGGGGCGTATAGTAAATGGGAGTATAGATAAAACTATGTTGCCCATAAGTTGGAATTGTTGAAGCCAGGTGATGGGGTAAAGTGGTTGATTGTTATTATTCTCTCTACTTGTATATATTTACAATTTCCCAAATGAAAAGCTTTTTTATTTTTTTTTAAATTTTTTGTTTTTGACAGAGAGAGAGAGAGAGACAGACAGAGAGAGACAGAGAGAAGGGGGAGGGCTCAGAGCAGTCTCCCTAGTTGCACATCATTAATTTTCTACATAGTTTTGTTCCATAGGTGGGTGCAGGTCTGCGCAGGGCAGGAAGTGGGCCAGGGGGCCTCCCCCATAGGAAGTTCACACCAGTGAGAACCAAACTGGGGCACACCCTAGTTCAGCATATGGTAAGGTGACCAGATGTCCCACTTTTGGCGGGACAGTCCTAATTTTTAACAATTTGTCCTGTGTCCTGCGGCATCTTAAAAAAGTCCCGATTTTTGGAAAGAATGCACATCAAGCTAGGGAACGGCGGGAGATAGACCAAATTTTTAATCAAGAACCCCCTCCTCCCGAGTCAATGGTGTCCCGCATTACCAATGTTAAAATCTGGTCACCTTAGCATATGGATCTGCACGGGCCTGGGCCCAGATTTGATCCTTGGACCCCGGGGCTGCAAATGGGTGTCAACCCACTGAGCCATCCCAGCTTCCCCCACATGGAAAGCTTTCAAAGAAAGATTCCAAATGTTGAATCCAGACAAAATATAGTCATAGAAAGTGATGAGTGTCTTTACATTGATGTTGTTTTCCGATAAGGGGGACTTTCCCTTTCAGATGTGTCTGTTCGGATCATCCTGAAAGTTCCAGCTGGTTCTGCGGGAGTTCAGTTCAGTGTAGGCATCAGCACAGTGCTTCTCTCCTCTGATACACTCATGAACTCCACCCAGTAATATGCCAACGGATAGACCCAGGAGTGGGCCTTGAAGGAGACTAGAAGTTAGAGTAGAGGAAGGTTTACCACTTGTTCTATTCTACCAAACTGGGTACAGACTTACCAAGAAGGTGACTTTACTGCCACTTGTAAAAATGTCATGGTTGCTCTGGGGCACCTGGTGGGAAGCTTCCAGGAAAACACAATAAGCCATGACTGTTTCTTAGACCCTTGTGAGCTGCAGACCACTGACCAGTGTGTGGGTAGCCTACCTCAAGAGCAGGAATTAAAGTTCTCAGGGACTTTCACTGTTTACCTTTGTGTATGTGAATATAATTAAGATACTGTGAGAGTTTAGATTTGAATGCTGTAATAACAGCTACATTAGGGATTTGATATTTCTCTTTTAAGTTCCAATGTGGTAAAATAGATAGGTATGTCACTTAATTTGTTGTTAATAAACTTTTCTACACTTAGAACTTCAGCAAGTTTTAGTTGGACATGTCTTTGTAGAACCTATAAATTCAACTCCAAATCTCTATCATCTGTTTAAGAAAACAATGACCTCAGAAAGACACTCTGTATCATTATAGTATTGATCATTTACAGCCTTAAGTGAACTATACTGATTCAGATCTCAAGTCTGAAACACACGTATTTACTGGTAAAGTCCTTGGCAGGAGAAATACTCTGAATGTATACTTAGAACAGCAGAAAAAAAAGAAAAAAAAGCCAACAATAGGTATAAGATTTTGCAATGCCAATTGGTGGATGTTACTAACTCATATCCATGTTCACATTTCCTTCCTTCCTCCATCTCTTTGTCTTAAATGCTTGGCATTCTAAAAGGAGAAAATGTTTGCTGTAAATGCTGATTTTGAAGCTTGGGGGTTGGATAACAAACTTTTATAATGTCCAAGTGTTATTGTGCTATTAGAGATACAGAAAATACAAGTTGGATTGAGCAGTGGATGGCCTTCCCTTCCCTGGGTTAACTTGAACTGGAACTCCTCTCGGAAATTCACTAATGATTTCTTACCTTGTGATTGATAATAGGAGGATGCTGTGGAAATTCGTCCGGTACCAGAATGTCCTAAGGAACATTTGGGCAACAGAATATTGGTCAAGTTGCTGACCCTGAAGTAAGTATCCAGCAAACATACTGACCACTACGCTAAGGTTTTTCTTGCCTTTTAGATACAAGCTGTGTCTTTATCATCAGAGCTAGAATCAGGGAAGATCTCCTAACACATTTAACAGTGGGCAGCTGTGAGGTAGTGGAAAGAGCAGGGTTTGGAGTCAGCTACTCCTGAATTCTATTCTTACTAAGTTTTTATTAGGGAAGGCACACACTAAGGTTAGGTATGTAAGATAACTGATAAATGACCTACATTAAGAAAAATAACAGTGAAAGGCAACGTGCTAGAGTCAGCTGATTCATGAAGACTGTGCACTTTTATTCCCTCTTTATTCAGTGAAGTCACATAGGTGGCTTGAAATTGACCATGGTGAATGTATTAGAAACTAGAAAGTGCTACAGATTAGAACCATTTTTGTTTGTTTTCAGAGACTTGTTTGTTAAACATTTACCAGCATACCACTGTTGAAACACAATGGCAAATGCAACTAAAATCCAGTCTCAGTACCTTGGGGCAATAGAGAGTAGTGGGGACTGAAGCAAACTGTCTTAAGGTGGCACCCACTAGCTAAGACCAGCTCTTGCCATCCAAGTAAACAGGCCCATTTGTGTCAATTGATTTTTTTTTTCCCCCAAGAGAGGGAAATACAGATTTTTCTGCATAATTTTCTGACTTAAAACTTTTTGCATTTTCTTTTAAAATATCACACAATTCAAACAAAGCATGTCTGCAATCTGGATTCATCCTGTGGGCCAGTTATTTACCACATCTACTTTAAAGCAATTGTCTCCAAATTTTTAATTGTTTACTTATATATAAAAAAAAAATCGCATGTCCTCTATATATCTGCATTCATTTTGTACCTGCATATTAATATAATACATACATTATAAAATATACATAAATAAGACATTTTAAAGGCTGAATTAAATACTTCAGAATAAAACATAGTATTTTCTTTCTGCATTCCAGTGGCTTGTCTTGCGTACCCCCTGGAGTCTTGTGTATGTCTCTTTCCTCTTTGTGAGCTGCTACTGTATAGAATGAATTATTTGACTTCTTCAAATCACAGACCCTTTTGAAAATATTAAGTTGTAAATGCTCGACCTAAACAGAAGTACACAAACATAGTATTTTTTCATATACTATTAGGAGGGTCATCCATCTCTTGAAGTCAGTTCATGGACCCCCTTAAGCAGCACCTGGTGTGCAATTAAGGCATCTGGAGACTGAGCTCAAGGCTTTGTTTCAACCTTGGGAACTTCTCTGGGATTTTGAGTTCTTTCATGTCAATGAAGTTGTTAGACCAGATGATTTCAAAGTTCCTACCTGTCATAAACTTCTAATTCTAATGCATAGCCTCTCCAGTTCTACTACTCAGAGCACAGGTCAGTGTAACTGCTTACTCACTTGTGGGGGCTCCCACGATGTAGGCCCCTCCCCCTAGCCAATTCTACTAGTACGAGGATGTAGGGGCAGTTAGGACCTTTTTTTCATACACAGAGCTGAGCAGCCAATAAGAGGCTCTGTGTTAGGTAAAGGGTACAGAAAGGTAAATCCTAGTCCTGGAAAGCCTACTGGGAGGTGCAGACTCCTGGTCCTTCAGCAGCAGAGAGTGGAAGTGGCTGTTCCGTTCCCTTCTGCATGGTTTAGGAAGTCTGCCCTATTGTCTGCGGCTGCCCCCCCCCCCCCCCCAGGATGCATCTCAGGCCACCTTTAGATGCAGGAATTATGTCATTTAGGATTAGAGGAATTCTCTCTCGTGGTTATTATCACTGAGCTGTCTAGACCTTTTAAATAAATAAGTGGCAGCTGTTCTCACAGGTGGGCAAACATGGCCACTAAGACTTATATTATTAAAAAAACAAATTGAGTCACTTGGATTTATCTTGATGAAAATTATAAAGTGTAGTTTCTAGTGATTCCCCCCAACCTGCCACCAAAGCAGAAATTAAGTAGAATTGAGGTGTTCATTCAATGCACTTGACCTGCTCATGTCTTAAATAGTATCTATACCAACATACACCTGTAGGAGAGATGGACTGAAGAGATTGTCTTAGGTGTAAGTACTTTCAATAAACTGGGTAAAAGAAAAAAAGCAAATTCTTATAAGCAAATGTAGAAGGTTAAAATATGAATAGTAAAGTTTTAATTATGTTAAATACATATTTCCCCACTGATAGGCAGAATTTTATTTATACTACTATAGATTTTATCACCTAGGGAATCTTTTTTTAATGTTATTGAGATCTGTAACTGTTCCTGTTTTGCTTTTGAGAAATATCTAAAGCCTCAAATGTACAGAAAGAATTAGGCTGGTGCCAATTCTATAAATTTGTGTATCAGGGGGAAAAAAAACAGCATGATGACAGAGTATTTTTGTATTTTACATTTTAAGCAGGAAAATCCTTTAATTTAAACTTTAATACCATCTATGCAAAGTAACCCCAGCTGAAAGGAGTCTTCTTAGTGTGAAACTTGAGTGTGCATTAAATTTACCCAGGAAGCTTGTTTAAAATGAAAGTTTGGGGGGAAGCCGGGATGGCTCAGTGGATTAAGCGCTCACTTTGCAGCCCCGGGGACTGAGGATCGAATCCCGGCCCCGGCCCCGGCCCATGCGGACCCACGTGCTGAACTGGGGAGTGTCCCCAGTTCAGTTATCACCGGGGTGAGACCCTAGCCCATTTCCTGCCCTGTGCAGCCCTGTGCCCACCTGTGGAATGAAACTCTGTGGAAAAAACAAAGATGTGCAACTATAAAGACTGTCCTGGGCGCTCTCTCTCTCTCGCTCTCTCTCTCTCTCTCTCTCTCTCTCTCTCTCTATCAAAAACAATAAAAATAAATCTTTAAAAATGAAAGTTTGGGGAGATCTACTGCCACTTCCCCTCAGAGACTTTGATTTAGTAAATTCCAGAAGGGACCAAGAACTTGCATTTGGACAAACTCCTTGTTTGCTTCAAAATGCTAGTTTATGGGAACACATTTGGAGAAACACTTGTAGAAAAAACTCAGGTTCTGTAATCAGAAAGGACTGCGCTCTTAATGCCTAACCTTATGGCCTTTGGCAAATTACTTAAGCTCTGAACCTAATAATTGGGGTTAATATTTATATTACACTGTTGTGTGAAGTCTAAAGGAATTGACATGTGTAAAGCACTTACCACAGCATAATCTCAGGTGTTTGACAATTGTGCTTTTTCTTTTTCTGAACCACAGAGAACATAACACTCAATACCTACCTAAGTAAATTACAGGAATATGCAGACCTTTGTGTATCAAGAAGTACACAGTTACATACAGATCAACCATGCCAAGCAAGAGCTGGTGAGCTTAGACACAAATATTCTTAAAAAGTTATCATTTAAGTTAAAACCATCCAATGATAAGACCATCCTCTCACACATGCCTTGAAAGAAAATTTGGCCTAATTTGCATGGCTTCCACAGGAACAGTGGCCCCGGACCTGATTCCTGGTGCTCTCAGCTGCCAGTTCCCAAGGTCATGGGTTGTTAACCTGAGAAACTTGGAAGGTGCACATCTGTGCTGTGTGTGTGTCTTATAACACGTGGCAGGAGAATGCTTTAGGGATGTATTTTCTTCAAACCCACCCTTTTTCAAAGGGTGTGGGCCATTAGGGCCACTATGAGGGCTCACCTTTGTAGCTGCCCTAGGGTCCACACACCTCTGTGCTTATTGCTCGGTTCCCTCCCCCTACCTCCACTCAGCAATTCCCCGGAGATGGAGTTAGAAAGGGCCCCCTAATCTTCCTCTGCCAGTCTCATTATAAATAAGGAAAAGCAACTGGACTCTATATTTTTACTACCTGAAAAGCCCCATTCCTTAGAATTGAATACTAGGGATTGCTGTCCTAGCATTAAAATATAAACAAAATAAGGCTGTTACCTAAGAGAGAAACTCAACCCTCTGACAACACAGCAGCTGCAATGATAATTAGTGCCATGCTGGGTCAGACCAAGAGTCCAGCCCATCCACCTTGTCTTGTGGTACCACCAACAATCACTTTTTGGGAGAATGTCCCACCTACCATGATCTCAAATAATTAGGAATGTTCCATGAACCTTCCATATTTCTCCACTAATACCCCAGTGTGATTCTCATATGCATGGAGTTATCAAAACATTTATGGAAACTACTGATATTTTTTTTTTCTGTGTAATGAGCAGTTTTATTTGATTTTTTAACCAGTGTATACATTCAGGCACTTTTAGAAAATTCAAAATTATCCAAAGTAAAACTGTATAGATCTTTCTCTTTTACTCTTGACAGGTTTGAGATTGAAATTGAGCCTCTGTTTGCCAGCATTGCCCTCTATGATGTTAAAGAAAGGAAAAAGGTAAGAAAGCAAACAATAACCCATCCCCGAAGGTACACATATTGTTGGTGAGTCTTTGGGTTCATGGTTTTAGATCTCAATTCTATTCATTCAAAACACATCAAATTTGAAAGCAAATCACCTTTGATACACCAGTTTTGTTGCTTTTGCAGTTTTTGAAGGAATCATCTGGCATGTTAGTCATTTACATTCTTTGAAGAATCTTTAAGAGAAAGCTGGCTGGTGGTTGGCCAGAGGATGGCAGGTAGCCTGGTTGGGATCAGAGAAAAATGACAGCAGTGTGTGGGCTATGTGCAGACGAAGCAATTTAAGTATGTTTTTAATAAGCTCAGATATGCTTGTGTTGTTTCCTCATTTGAAAGTTTTGGCAATTTGAAATAGGCTCATCCTGAATGGAAGGTGTCTTATGTAGTAAAAGTCTAAATTTGCCACAGGGAGAAAACCTCACCAACTGTAATGTCCTTTTTTTTTCTTTTTCTTTATTTCTTTTTAAGATTTATTTTATTGTTTTTGACACAGAGAGAGAGAAATAGACGGACAGATAGAGAAAGACAGAAGGGGGAGGGCCCAGAGCAATCTCCATCATTGCATATCATTAATTTTACACAGTTTCATTCCACAGGTGGGCCGGGGCCAGCAGGGTGGGAATGGGGCCTGGGGCCTCCTACATTGGAGGCACGCCTCTGCGAGCTGGGGGCCTCCCACACGAGAGGCTCACTCCAGGTGGGAATCCAACCGGGGGCCTCCCACCCGGGAAGCTCCACCCGGTGGGAACTGAACTGGGGCGGGAGGCACACCACAGTTCAGCATATGGGTCCGCGTCGTCTGGGGCCAGGACTCAATCCTTGGACCTCAGGGCTGTGATGTGAGCACTTCACCTGCTGAGCCATCCCAGCTACCCCTAATGTGCTTTTAATTGAAAAGAATTTAAGGACCTAAGGCTTCTCCATGAATATTTTACCATTTAGTCATTTTGTGACTCTTAGGAGAAGACAAAAAATAGCAAAACCTGTAAGATGGTTCTACCCCTCTTTACCCATAACCATTCTGTACTTAAGGAAATGTGGATCTCTTGAATAAATATTAATGATCACTGAAATTGTATTATTAGGGTAGTTTAACTGCTAAAACAAAAAGACCCCCCCTCCCCCCCAATTCCATAATTTAAGGCAGTGGTTCTTAAACATGACTTTGCATCTGAAATACATGGAGGACTTGCTGAAACACAGATGCTAGAACCACCCTCCGTTTCTCATTCAGTAAGTGTGAAAGGTTCCCAAGGGAGGCAAAGCTGGTTGTCCGGGGAGCACATTGTGAGGACCACTGGCTTAAAGAAGTCTCTTTGTGGCTGTTTCTTAACAGTGGGGGCAGTGGGTGCTGGGTGAGCAGGGCTCCGCTCCACTTCGTCATTCAGGAACTCAGGCTGGCATTGGCTCCTCCAGCTTCACCATGTGCTCTCCCAAAGTCACCTGTGTCACTGCCATTGCAGCTCCTGAAAAAAGGAAAAGATAGGTGAGAGGGGCCTGACTATTTGATAATCACTTACGCTCATGATTCGTTGGAAACAATTTAGTCATGTGCTCACTCCTAACCACAAAGGAGGATGGTAAATGTGGTCTTTGCCTTGGCAGCCACTTCTCAGCTATGACTCTATTAGTGATGGAGACCCAACTGTATAGCAGCTCAGAAGCAACTAGACACTAGTGAGCCAAGGAGCACTCATCATGTCATGCTTGTGCTCAAAATCTTGAATGGATACCCACTGTCTGCAACATTAAAAACCAACTCTGTAGCTCCCATGCCTGGCTTGCTTCAGTTGGCTCTCATCGGCTCTCTCTCCCTCTGTAACCAACGCTGAGTCAAGCTGGTCTACTCTCTGGTAACTGAACTCACTCCATGTTTTCCAGCCTCTGAAATATGTCTGTACTGTACTCTCTACCTGGTACACTGTTAGCTGCCAGCCATGCCCAGCAGAGTCTTCTTCTAAGGCCTGTCCATCTCACATGCTTCCTCCAAGAAAAGCACTCCTGACCTCCCCCGTGGTGTGTGGTCTCCCACAGTCCCCTTTTGTAGTAGTGTGGTCATTTATATTATGCTCTACCTGTAGGTAGTGACTTACTTGCGTTTGCCCTCATTTTTGATTGTAAACTAATTGAGGGCAGAGGTAATGCCCTGCTCTTCTGCAGTGCAGGACCTAGCATGTCATTGATATTCAGGAAATACTGGTGAGTAAAAAATTTAAATGTTTCAAGGAACATATTTTAAATGACTTCAAAATATTTAGAGATTGTGATAAAATATGTATTGGACTTTCCAGCAGCCACTAACCGTAAACTGGGCTGTGATTACATTTAGTCCTTTGGAGAAATTTCTTTGTGGTTTTTTGCTCATTTTAAAACATGTTTGGACCATGAGAACAAGTTTAACTTATTTTCCATTTTGCTGATTGTTTACAGATCTCGGAAAATTTTCACTGTGACCTGAACTCGGACCAGTTCAAAGGATTTCTGCGTGCTCACACACCCTCTGTCGCCGCATCGAGTCAGGCAAGATCTGCAGTATTCTCGGTCACCTATCCCTCCTCAGACATCTACCTAGTAGTCAAGGTAGGGAAACACAATCTGATTTGCACAGTCTCATATTCCCGTTTTTCAATTGTTCCCAGTGCATGTATTGAGTGAAAGAGGTGTCAAAACTTATCTCTTAAGTCTTCTGTGATATTCACTTTGTTTCCTTCTCAACTTTTCCTTTACAAGCAAATTCTTAGTTGAATACGAGAACAACTACGGGTTTTGGAGTCATACAGTCCTAATTTTGACCTTGGTTGTTATAGGACTTTGGGCACTTACCTAACCTTTCAGAGACTTTGTTCCCTCGTCTGTAAAGTAAGGATAGTAATATCACCTCAATGGGTAGGCACCCTTCCTCCTAACCAGTGAAAACACCCCCACCCCACCCCCACGCTATCCAGCTCTGGGATGCTACTGTGGCCATAATCTCAGACTGAGTTTTCTGATGTTGTTCACATTTTTGTAGAGGCCTGTAGTTACTTGTCCACAGGTCTAGGCTCTGACAGTTTGAGGTATGGGCAATATTTTCCAAGTTTCACTTCCCTTTTTATCACCATCTCACAAATGAGTATGTCTAGTTAAGAGTCAAAACTGTGGGGCAATCGTAAGTGGAAGGGCCTTTCCTCCTAGGCTGTGCTCTGTGCTGATGTAGGAAAACCAGAGACTCTCTATACACCAAAATGACTGGTTAGACATTACAACAAACACTGAGTACTTTACCTACCTTAAGTGAAATAATTTGTATAGTTTCATTAACTCTTTACCCCAAAATTATAAGAAAGAATAATACAAAGGTTTTAATTTATGTACAGCCAGCATTCCAGGTTTGATGTCCATAATCTCATTGACTCACCCGTGACCCCATGGTAGTGGCATGAAGATTTCAAAGAATTTAGGTGACCTGGAAGTTACTTAACAAGTGGCAGATGTCTCTCCATTTTAGCTTTCTTTCTTCCATTTTACAAGACTGAAATGTTACTATAGCTTGAAGGGAGCTTATTTAATCTTATGGAAACTATAGTTAAAATTATGTTGCTAAGAAGACATACCTATTATTGTCAAACTTTAATGTGTGACCTTTTTGTTGCACTGTTACTTAGACATATAAAGAAAATTAGCTAAAAAGCCCACTGTAGAAGGCCTGTAGTTAAATTCAAAATTCCCCTTCAGCCTGGGAATCCAAAGAAACCAACACTAGTTCTGTAGACCTGAATTGTACTGCAACCCCGCTTTTCCATGGATGACTTTTTTTTAGTTAATCCATAGTAGACTGCTAACTACCAGCAGTTATCTGTAAGTTACTCTTACTAAATCTATTCCAAATGTCTCCTTGTTTTTTATCCAGCACTTTTGATTCTCCTAATTTGTCCTGTATTTTCCTTTTCACCACAGCACTCCCACCTTTGAATACGCTGCACTAATGTGGAGAACCTAGGCTTCACAAGGGCAGTGACCTTTATTAGTTTAACTACTGTAGATCCCAAACGCTATGAAAACTATCTGGCGGGGAAGCCGGGATGGCTCAGTGGGTTAAGCACTCACTTTGCAGCGCCGGGACCAGGGATCGAATCCCGGCCCCGGCCCGTGCGGAACCATATGCTGAACTGGGAGCTCCCCCAGTTCAGTTCTCTCTCTGTCTCTGTATCTCTCTCTGTCTCTGTCAAAAAATAAACAAATAAATAAATAAAAATATTAAAAAAAA